>APFE030137625.1:0-11279 GCA_000404065.3 Pinus taeda
ATTATAAAAACTTAATAGTCTTATATGTTTTTAATTTAATTCTCGTGTAATAATAGAATTATAATTATATAGTTATAAGATTAGATATTTATAAGAGTAAGAGAGGACAAACACCTGATTATTTGGGATGTTTTGGTGGTTTTAACTCTCTAATCAACCTTCATAATCTTCATTCTTTGACATTGTTCTTCCCTTGGGATAATTGAGGCGCTTCCCAAACAAACTATTTGTTTTGTTTTTGAGTAATGCTATGTAAGAGCTGAAGTACCAGATCTTCCCTTCTTAATATCAGCTCCATGTTCTTTCAGTATTTTCTGTAAAGAGCTACATGTTTTGCTAATGTAACTTTTTCCATAGGAACAATCAATTTTATAAACCCCTTTGAGTTGTTTTCTATCAATGTCATCCTTGAGAAATTTCATACCATGTTTAATTGTTCCTGGTTCTAAGAATTGCATGACTATGTCTTTCCTTCTTAGGATTTTGGCAATCTTATCTCTCACCCCATGAATTTAAGGTAGGAAGACTCTACCACCCTAGTTTAGGTCATGGGCCCTAGGTATCCGAGATAACACCTTCCTTTCTGGGCTCTCTATGGCTTTCTTAATTTCTTTTTCTTTGTATTGAAGATAAATGTTCCTTCTCTTCCTTAAGATGTTCAAAGTCAGAAGTTCAAAAGGCCCTAATGGCAAGTGTTAAGCACACAGAAATTTTGGGACTGATGATGGTAGGAGTCAAAGTGGAGGTAGCTTTCTCTGTGAGTGTATCTCCTAAACACTTTATGTCCTAAAGAGCCATCCATTTTTCTAATGATGAGTATGTCTAAGAATGGGATACTATTGTTTTCTTCTATCTCCATAGTAAATTTTATCTCGGGAGAGATAAAGTTCATGTGTATGAAAAAATTATCAAGCTCTTCTTCACTACAATGGGTCCATTTTAGGTTAGTATCATCAACCAAATGTTTCCACCAAGCTGGCCTCAAAGGGTATGATTCAAGGGACTTCTTTTTAAAAGTACTCCATGTATAAGTTGGCTACAATTAGCAATAGGGGTGATCCCATTACCACCCTGGAAGTCTACGCATAATATCCTCCTTGGAATGTGAAAATGGTTACAAATCTTAGCAAGTTTTGTAGTGTGTGGGTCGGTAACCTCCTTTATAACCTGAATAGTTTCATCCAAAGGAATCTTGGTGAATAATGAAACCACTTCAAAACTTACCAAGATATCATCACTGTTCACCATTTCATTCTTGATAAGATTCACAAAATCATGGGAGTCCTTGATAAAAGACTCTGTATTCCCAACCAGAGTTGTAAGGATTCTGGCAACATACTTTGCGAGTTCATATGTTGGTGAGCCAATAGTATTAATTATTTGTCTAAGAGAAACTCCTTTTTTATGAACCTTGGGAAAGCCATAAATTCTTGGGATGGTATCACAGAAAGGAGTTAATCTCTTCTTTAATTTCTCCTCAAGGCTAGAGTCTGAAATTGCCTTCTTGACCTCTCTCATAATTTTAGGAATTGGATTGGTGCTAAGCTTCTTGCAATTGCCACAACTGAGGTGTTCATTCATTTTGCAAATGTAGTCTTCTTTATCTAGGATCACAGCTGCCCCTCTTTGGTTTGCCTTATTTCGTAATTTGTTCTTCCTTACTTAAATTACTTTTAGGAATTTTAGCTTCTCAATGCTTCCTTATCTTTCATAGAGAGGTTATTTATTCCAACCTCTATGCTACAAATGATCCTTTCAACTGGAATACTCTTTGTAGCTACTGCAAACCCTAAACTTTTGTTGAGGGCATTAATAACCTCTGGGTCTAATTCCTTGGAAGACAAATTGACCACCTTTTTCTTAGGAAGGATCCCTGAGGATAAGCTGGAACCTAAGTTATCCAATCCTGATGTGCTTTCAAAATTCAACGAATTGTAGTCTCTGCTTAATGAACTGCTTCCACAGTTGCTGGTTGAATTGCTTCCACAATTGTTGTGAACCACTGGACTATCACTATCATTAATAACATGTCCTACGTCTTGGCTACTATCTGTTTCACTTAGCTTTTTAGCGACATTATTAGTTCCTGTATCCCCAAAATTTTTAGCATTTGATACGTTGCTGGCTAATGTTAAATTAATCCACACAAATTTTAATTTTTTTGAGGCGCTAGGATATCTTCATTAGTTCTTTCATTCTCAAAATTGTCTAAACTGCTACCACGGTCTATGTCCACAAACTTCATCCTATCTGCGTTCCCTAACCTAACAGTGAACCTGCTTCACTGTTGCTTGGAATGCTAGCAAGCCCTGCTAGTTTTTCTGTTGTTTTAGGTGTCAACGTAAACTATTTTGTTTATGCTCTCCCGCTTGCTGGAGTTGGGAACAGTTTCCACCGTCCAACAGTGCCTGTCCGAGCTGCTCAGAGTTGAAGTTTCGATGGGTTTGTCTTCCTCCATCCTGCTAATGCCCTAAGTGTCAACATTAACACCTAAATTGCATTCCCTTGTGTTTCTTCTGCGCTCGTCCTCCATTACTGTGTTTTTTCTCAAAGTGTTTCTAACTTATTTTGCTCGTTGTTGGCTGGATTATCAACCATTTCTAATCTATCATCCTTGTTACTGCCTTGAACAATAGCTTTGTTCGATTTTTCTTCAATTTTCACCTTTTCTGGAATTGGGGTCCCCCTCCTTATGTTCACGTTCTTTAGATTTATCCCATTCCTTATTTGTAGAACCTACGTTCTCTTTTGTTGAACCTTTTGAACAGTTTCTTTAATGAAGCTTGATTTAGAGCTGGTTGCCTTATGTCTCGCTGTTGTGGAATGTTTAGACTTCCACGAACTGGTTTCTATTGGCCTATGACTTGAATCGTTCCCTGATATATTTATTAATCTGAAGAGATTCTTTTGTTGTCTTGATCGACCAATGTGGCCTTCATTTTGAGCTTTTATAGCTGCCTTGGCATCCACTACTGACCATAGATCTCTGGTAATCCTGCCCGTCAATTTTAGATGGGAAGAAAATGTCATCAGTCCAAGATTGTCCAGAGAAACCCTCACTTTTTTAATTTCTGCACTCAGCAGAGCTATGCTTAATTTAGAAAACGATTTAGAAAATGCCTTATCATTAAATCTGTGATGTAATCTATGATTAATCTGTGCAAAAGAGGGAATTAGGTTGTTATAACGATAACTTTTAAGAAATTGGAGATCTGCTGCTCTTCTAGCTATCTTCACTCTGAAATTTTCAGTATAATAGTTTCACTCCATGTATCCAGTATAGGGAAATGATTATAGATTTTAGGAATCTATGGTTTATTTCTTTTTAGCTTTGTCTCCGAGTATCCACAGTAGAAACCTTATTTGTCAACTTTTCAAATCCCAACAGGGTCCATCATCTGGACCAATTTGAATGATGATATAAGAAGAGCTATGTTATAGGGTAAATAGTTAAACAAATAGTTTTGATTGAAGATCTAATGATAATTTTTAATTTATAATTTTATTTTAATATTTATTTTATCATAATTATTAATAAATTGTTTTTATTTATTTTTTATTTTTAACGATTTCATATTATTATGAATAATTAATTAATTGGAAGTTTTTTTTAATGGATTAAAAAATTGGGCTCACTATTAACATAAATAAATTATTATTATTATTAATTTTAATTTTTTAATAATTGAATATCATTATTGTAATTAGTTACTAATCATATAAATAATATCATAAATTTCTTATTAATAATCTTATATTTTTTTTTTTTATTTATTTTTATGATAATTATTTTTCTCAGTAAGACTAACTATTATATTATGTACAGGATGCAATTTACAGACAAGAAAACAGAGTACCGAGGTCCAACCGAGGGACTGTGGGCTTTAGGACGAGACCCAAAAAGGCCATGGAGTCTTCTACCAGACTTCTCCTCGAACATACAGGGGTCAGAAAATTAACTGAGACTACCCGCGCAGGGGCGTTGTAATTATGCCCAAAAAGGGGTCTGGAGCCATCAACCAAAATTCAAATGGACTGAACCACCCACGCAGGGGCGAGAAACTTGCTGATACGACCCATGCAGGGGTTTGACCAAAGACTGAGAAAGCCCACGCAGGGGCGTGACAATTTACTGTGACTGCCCGTAAGAACAAACCACAAAATCCCTTGCTCGGTTCGACTGACTTGGCCATTGTATGATTTGAGTTGAAATTAGGCCAGAAAAAACGTAAAACAGAGTTATGAACATGCTCAAAACCAAGGAGGACTCCAACATACCCATACCATCGCCGCGCGCAGAGGAAGCTGATCAGCAGCTGGCTACTCTGGAGGTTTTTCCTCCACCACTTCACACCATCCATACCGTTCTCGCAAAGTGTCCCAGTCCTCTTCCACTTCTGCCTTCGAGGTCGCTGCTTCCTGAGCTGGAGGGCTTTTGGAGGCTTGACCAGGTTCCTCCGAAGGTGGCCTTTCTTCCGCGCTCCGGCTGCCCCCTGGAGATCTCTCCCCTATGCTCGCGTCTCCAGCTTCGTCCTGATCTTCCTCAAGGAAAAGGACTGAAACATGTGCATTGATGCGTGGGCGATCCTGCGAGCAGCGGAAGGAGAATATGGCGGATCCAAAGGCAGGCGCAGGGGCCGGCTCAGTGGTAGGCGCGTTAGAATCCAAATACCGGCTTGCCTGTAAGGGGGCGGCTTGAATTCCCCTGTGACACTGGCAGCAGCAACATTGAACTCGAGGACGCTCAGCGGTCTGCCACGGGCTGGACCTCTTCTGCGATACATGACTGCAGAAGCTGCAGGGGCTGAGAAGAAGGCAGGAGCAGTGAGGTGGTAGCGCTCCGTGATCCTGAATCTCCTCTGAGGAAAGCACAGACAATTACCAGTATTGAGCTCGCTAGCTCTGTCCACAGGAAGATAAACCCGAGGGACAAAGCAACGGCCAGCCAATTGATCTCCATGGCTCGACTCCTCTGCCTTAAAATCCTTCCAGCATTTCCCTTGGCGCTTGTATGCCATATTTGCAGATTACCTTCGAACTTTGGAGCCATAAGTGGCATTGAATGCCTGCCGCCCTTCTTGAAGCGTCTATCCATGGCGGTAGAGGGGTTCATCAATGTTCTGCTGAGACACGAGGCAGCCCATGTCATCCATGTGGCTCCTCTCCTTCACCTGTCTCATCACCCGCATCCAGGGATTTTTATTGTAATTATTATAAATATTCAATAATAACTATTATTAAGAATTACAATCTCATTCTATTTTTAGTAAATAAAAAAATCTAATATTAGATAGTTTAGTTTTTTAGTTTCTTAAACTAATATTAGATTTGATGGTTCTTATTTATATTCTTATTAATAATGATATAATATAAAAATTAAGAAATATTAATACTTAAAAAACTAATTATTAAGTAGTTTTTAATTATAAATAATTTTTTTATTATTAATATCATTGTTATTATTGTTTTATAATTGCATATTTAGGTTAATAATTGAATATGTTTTTATAATTAGTTAATAATCATTTGTAAATAAATATCATAAATTTATTATTAATAATCTTTATTTTTATTATTTTATAAGATAATTTATAAAACCTATAGTTTATATCTATTTTTATTTAATTAATTGTGTATATTAAATAATAAAAAAAAAAATTTTAAAAATTTAGAAAATTTTATATCCCTAGTTATAAGTATTAGATATTTTATAAAGGGTTTATAATTTATATTACTATATCATTGTTATTATTGTTTTAATAAATTGGAGACTAGTTACACTTAATTGAATATAGTTTATTATAACTAGTTTAATAAATCATTAAAATTCCCATATCATAAATTTCTTATTAATAATATTTATAATCTTTATTTTTATTATTTTTATAATGATAAATATAAAAACCTAATAATCATATCTGTTTTTAATTTAATTCTTGTTTAATAATATCAATTCCATGTTTTTGTAGTCTTTTATATAAAGACCAACCTGTTTTGCCAATGTAACTTTTACCACAGGAACAATCAATTTTATAAACCTCTTTGAGTTGTTGTCTATCGATGTCATCCCTAACATACTTCATACCCTGTTTAATTGTTCCGCGTGCTGAGAATTGCATGACTATGTCTTTCCTTCTTAGGATTTTGGCAATCTTATTTGTCACCCCACGAATATATGGTAGGAAGACTCTACCACCTCGTTTAGGTCTAGGGCCCTAAGTATGGGAGATAACACCCTCCTTTCTACTCTCATGGCTTTCTTAGTTTCTTTTTCTTTGTAGCTTATACTCCTAAGTATTGAAGATAAATGTTCATTCTCTTCCTTAAGATGTTCGGAGTCAGAAATTCGAAAGGCCCTAATGGCAAGATTGTTAAACACACCAAACTTTTGGGACAGTAAGAGTCAGCGTGGAGGTAGCTTTCTATATGAGTGGATTTCCTAAAAACTTTATGTCCTAAGGAAGCATCCATTTTTCTAATGATGAGTACGTCTAAGAATGGGATACTATTGTTTTCTTTTATCTCCATAGTAAATTTTATCTAGGGAGAAATAGAGTTCAGGTGTATGAAAAACTTATCAAGCTCTTCCCTACTGTGGGTCCATTTTAGGTTGGTATCATCAACGAAACCTTTCCACCAAGCTGGCCTCAAAGGATATGATACAAGGACCTTCTTTTCAAAGTACTCCATGTATAAGTTAACTACAATTGGCCATAGGGGTGATCCCATTGCCACCTCAGAAGTCTGCTCATAATATCCTCCTTGGAATGTGAACATTAGGGAGGACCTTTAGACTATAAAACATCCAAAAAAATCTCAATAGGGACAATGATATTGAGATCAGTGAAAGTTGGCTTCCCTTAACTAGAGAGTTAAAACCACCAAAACATCCAAGGTAATTAGGTAGTTGTCTTCTCTCACCCTTATAAATATATAATCTTATAACTATATAATTATAAATTATAGTTATAAAACGGAATTAAATAAAAAATATATGACCTATTAGGTTTATATATTATCATTAATAAAAATAATATAAGAAAGAATTATAAAGATTATATAAGAAATTTATGAATATCAAATGTTATAATGATTAATGTAACTAATTATAATAAACTATATTCAATTATTAAAACTATAAATAAACATGATATAAATAAATTATAAATATAATAATCTTATAACTTTAATTGATTATTATTATAATACACAATAATTTAAATAAAATAGCATACTGTCCTATTAAAAAAATTTTATAATTATCATTATAAAATAATGATAATCAAATATTGATTAATAGAAATTTATGATATTAAATTTACAAACAATTAATTACTAAATTATAAAAAAAATCATTCATATCTAAAAAAAATAATAATAATAATAAATAAATATATTTATAATAAAAACTATTAATATTTAGTTTTTTACCTATTAATAATATCTAATATTATATTATTATATAAATAAGAATATAATAAAAACTATCTAATTAATATACGTTTATAAAACTAAACAAACAAAACTACCCTAATCTTATATTAAATAAAATTAGAATGAAGATTTTATTCTTATAATTATTATTTTCAATATTTATAATACTTTTTTTTTTAAGCTACGGTACTACCTTTCCTTTTCTATTCACATGAAACTAGGTTAAGCTATATACATCATTTTGGTGGCCTCAACCCGCCCAGATGGGAAACCAGGTTTGTTGGCCACCTCAAATTGTTATAAGCCATCCAATAGCAAAAATGAATAAGTCTATCAATCCACACTAAATAAGCTTCGTAGCAAAAAATACTAAATCTATGCCACACAGTCATGAAAACTAACAAGAAAATGGAGTACTATCCTCTGAAAACAAACATGATAAACAACTACAAGAACTAAGTTTTCAATCTTCCACTAACTCATGTATTGCTGTCGCGTCCCTCTTTGCTGGAGTAAGCTTCTTCAGCTATTGCTAGATTTCATCCAGCTTGCTATTTTGCATAATCTGTGATTTGAAGGTTCTTCATTTCCTTCTTCATATTAGGCATACCCTGGGCCAGCTCCGCCATTTCCCCTGCTAGTTGCTCCATCTCTTTGGCGAGTAAGCGCTTCAGCACCCAGTAAACGTGCAAGGCCTGTTTGTATAAAGTCATTCGTCTTCTGGTGTTTCCCGGGTCTGGAATGAAGTTCCCCCATTCCTCCATTTCAAGCTCTGAATCTCCTTCCATTAAATTTTCTTCCTGTTCCTAAATGAGATTGCGAATATCCTCATCGGTGCCTTCTCTATACGCCCTTTCAAGCTCTTGTATAGTTTTCCTCATAGTTTTCTGATTGGTCTCTGAGGAGCAGGTGTAGAGGACGCTGGGTTATTATGACCGGTCTGGTTATGCCAGCCTCTTCCACCACACCCCCTACCTCATCCAGGGCACGCCATTTTTCTCCTTATCGCCGCCTATTTACCATGGCCAACAACAAATTTTAGATTCTCTACAATTGTTTTTGTACCTGTCCCTTGAGTTCCCTTCTCCCAAATTTTTCCCTCCCCACTCCAAGTTCTCCCAATGGTCTGGCTACTCCAAGGCTTTCCTCCCCTTGGCCTTGACAAGTGAGTGTTCTCTATAGTCATCTATACCTCCCAGATTTCTTGTTTATTCTCCTCAAGTTGCCCTTGCGCGCAACACTTGTAGAATCCTAGCACGACTTTACCCTAGTCTTCACAGTTCCTTTCCATGCTAGACCCTTTCTCTACATTTTCCATCTTTCCACCCTCCACCTCCTTACTGTGAGCTTCAATGGATATTTCCAACTCTTGCATACTTCTCCCTCTCTCTGCTACTCCTAGCTCTCCCCCCTCTTCCATCCTACTATCTAAGATTAGAAAAAATACAAGATTTGGCTTTGCGGAAACATACCCAAACCTTTGTTCAACCTCAGAAGAAACCAGTTCCCGTTGCGCTCCTTCCATCTCCTGCCTTCATTGCATAATGATCTTACTTACGGCCTTCGCCACCCTTATTAGCCACTTCCCACCTATCCAGCATCCCATCATTCTTCCGCTGCCGATTCGTGTTATCTCTTCACCCACTCCCCTATCACCTCTATTCCTCGAGATTCTATCTTGTCTGCATGTTTCCCCTGCATCCTATTGTATTATGGGAATTTTTGGTGGACGGCCTTGCCCACCTTTCCCCTTCATGATCCTCTCCCACGTCTTTTCCGAGTCTCTCATCCCGATTGGGGGCAATATTTATAATACTTATCATAAAAATAAATAAAAATAAAGATCATAAAGATTATTAATAAGAAATTTATGATATTAATTTACAATTATTAGTAACTAATTATAATAACGATATAATAATAATTATTAAACAATTAAAATTAATAAATAATAATAATAATATTATGCTAATAATATGAGCCAAATTTTAATCCATAAAAAAAAAACTTCCAAATTAATTAATATTCACTAATATGAAATCGTTAAAAGTAAAAATAGAAAAAAAATAAATAAAAAACAATTTATTAATGATTATGATAAATACAATAAAAATAAAATTAAAATAAAATATAAATATAAAAATTATCAGTCGACCTTTAAATCAAAACTTTTCTTTAACTATTTCCTATCACATAGCCCTCTAAACCATATTAGCTCCCGAATGATGGATCCTGTTGGGATTGAAACGCTAACAAATATGGTTTCTACTATGGATACTCTGAGACAAAGCTCAAAATAAATAAACCACAGATGCGTCGAGTATGTATATCTATATATATATATATATATATATATAAAGAACAAAATGCAGAGGAAGCATTCTCTACACCAACAATCATCAAACCAGATTTATCAGAGAGATGTTTGATGAAGGAATCCTTAGAAGTTGGACGGTGGTATAATTTCAAATGGTTTCCATTCACTAAGAAGGAAGCACGAATATCATCTATTGTGACCAATCTGATTGTTCCATTTTCAAACAAAGAATCCACTTCATAGGGTCCCATCCAGCGAGTGTAAAGCTTTCCTTTAAAATCTTTAAAATGGGATTCATAGAGCAGTGCCCAATCTCCTTTATGAAACACCTTATTCTTGATAAATTTATTGTGCCATTTCATTATGTGATGTTGAATAATAGTATTTTTCTATACAACTACTGAACAGATTTCATCTAACTCATTTAGGAGTTCCAGCTAGTGTTTCTAGGCCTTTGAGAAGTCCAATCCTACTTCCAAAGCTGTTCTGAGCATGCTAATCACAAATTCTACCGGAAACAAGGGGAATTTGCCATAAACTAACTCAAATGGTGAAAACCTAGTTGTATTCCACCATTTTGTCCTATATGCTCAGAGAGTTTCAGGAAGTTTATGGGACCAATCCTAACGATGGCTTGCTACAGTCTTTGTCAAGATATTTTCCAACACCTTGTTTGTACTTTCTACCTATCCATTTTCCTGGGGATGGTATGGAGTTGTTGGTGAGCTCCAGTATTGTAGCAATAATGCTACAGTTCCTGAGGCTTCCTGTCTCTCATTTTATCAACCCAGTTGTTCGTACAAACTTGGAAGCGACGGTGCTATATGCACAAGTACTAGCTCTTGTCGCAGCTGTCACTTGGTCAGCTGGCACAAGTCCGCTAGCGCTCAAGCCAACTTCTATAGGCTCACAAAAGAAGCTTTATCAATGATGGACGGAAGCTAGCTCAAAGGAGACTAAGCTAATTGACAAAAATGAACTAAAAGTAAATCAACGCATGTAACCCTAGGAAACCCTAATTTGACTAGTCTAATCTCTATAATGCAATGAGGATGAGTAATACTTCTACCAATGCTGCTACTACATCTAACAAGTGGAAATGCATGAATCTAAACTACTGACATTATAAAGGACATGTTTTTATACTTTTTCATTAAGTAGGTGGAGTGATTGTGTTTTGTTTACTTATTAGGGTTTGATGGTGCAGATTGGATGGAGAAGGAAGGAAAGCGTGGGACAGATTGGGGAGGCTAGGTGAGGTCCCTATGGACCCTTGGCATCCATCCACAGAGGCTTTCCACGTTCAGAAGCTCAGCAACCGCGTGAAAGACCTCCTACAGGATGTCTGCAGGGGATTCTACAGGAAACTCAGGGTTTTCTACAGGATGTCTCTGAATTGCTACAGGATGTCTCTGGATTGCTACAGGATGGTCTACCGTGGAGGACTGAGGTGAGGGAAAGGTGATGGATGGGTAGGAATGGAAGGATGAGATGGGAAACAGGTGTAGGGAGTGTGTTGGAGTGATGG
>APFE030137637.1:2670-17179 GCA_000404065.3 Pinus taeda
ACATGACACCAAATTCTTTAAATGGTATGACAATTTTAATTTATACTTTGTTAAAATTGTTAGACATTGTGTTAATAAATGGTTGTTGTTTAATAAAACCCATGGAAATAGCCTTAGGATTGGGGTATTAATGAGGACAACCCATACTAACATGGGTATTTTTTTCCAATAAATTTTAAATATGTGATAACTTTTGGTGTCATATACTAAACTTGCATAACATATGTACTCATTTATTATTGTGAGTGTAAATGGAAATCATGTATTATAAGGTTGTTTAATACTATTTTTCATTTCATGTCTTCCATTAAATTTTTCTTTCTAGAAACCGTGGAAACTGGTGGGCTTGAAATTCGAAATAAAGTAGAATAGATAGAAAGAAAAACAAGTGATCTACATATGATTCCCCCTTCAAATCGTATGGTGGTTTTATATTTTATGTACTCTTCTAGAAATGGTTAGATTAGGTGGTTTTTTTCTTATCAGTTTTACCTAGGTGATAACCTTTGGTGTCATATAGTAAACTTGCATAACATATCTACTCATTTATTATTGTGCATGTAAATGGAAATCATATATTATAAGGTTGTTTAATAATATTTGGTATTTTATGTATTCCATAATTTTTTTTTCTAGAAATTGTGGAATCTGGTGTGCCTGAAATTCGAAGAAAAGTAGTGAAGAAGAAACAAAAAATAAGTGATACATAAATGATGCCTCCTTCAACTGGTATGGTGGTTTTATATTTTATGTACGCTCTCTTAGAAATGGTTAGATTATGTGATTTTTCAATATTTAAAAGAACATTATGTGACAATATTTGAAATTATATTTTCATTTTGATTCATGCAAATATTTTTTTGTTGTTATTTGCAGAATTGGTCGGCCCTAAAGCAAATGAAATGTTACAACTATCACTTAAGAAAAGGAAAAGTTATTCAACTCAAATGGCAGTATCAATAACACCTTCTACTTCTACTTTTGAAATGATTAAAAAGTACAATACATCTAATAAATAGGAGTTTGTGCAAGATTGGTACATCCAAATAGAAGCTCCCCTGAATATGTTTCCTGATATGTATCTATGTGGATTAATAGATGGAAAAGAACTAGAGATATTAGGAATAATAATTAATTTCTATGCTTGCAATGAAAATGACATTGACTTTCAAGTGGAAATGATTAAAGAAAATGAGGTAAAATTAATTTCATGTCAAGTGGAGTATACAAATTTTAGACTAGATTTGATTGAAGCTTCAAGTACTAATTCAACAAATACGATTAAAAATTCAATGTTCAAGTTGGATAGCTTTGATAGCTTTTCTAAATCTGGACTAAATAGTTGTGCAGATCTTTTAAAACGCATCACCACCGTTCTGAGATATCGCTATGTAAGAAGTAAAAAAACAACATATGTACTTCTTCATTTACAACAAAAGGGTAAATTTTTTGATAAAATACCAGATGATAAAATTGATTCTCAATTACTTGCTTTGAGAAGATTATATTTATCTTATTTGGAGGAGAACATAAAAGAAAGTGATTTCAAGCCCACTACAAAATTTCAAAAAACTAGGAAAGTTGAATTTGAGACAAGTAACCTTGCAAATCAATGTGATGAGATTCATGAAGCTTTCAAGCATTTCTATCTATTTTCAAACTCCTTTAATAGAAAAGTGGTTGTTGAAAGATGTAAAGAAGCTCCTAAGGTGTTCAAATTAAGATCATGAGATGATTTAAATGTTCAAGTATTAGTGAAATCATTCCGGAAAAATTCAAACCTCATTACATGATGCTCTTTTGGTTCCATTTGACATCAACGAGTCTGATCCATTGGTCAATTCTATCAAAATTATAAATGAGACAGATCTAAATTCTAAGAATATAAATTTTTGGACAGTTGATGGGCAACATACCATTCAAGCAGAGAAAGAAATTTCAACAAATCTTAAATATAATGTATCAACATAAGCAAAAAAATATAAAAAACGTAATGCTCAGTTATTGCATCCATCAGTTGAACCCACTGAGGTGAACCGCATTTGTTGTCAATTATATTCTGCAAATAAGGTATTCTATAAAAGTCTATTTATTGATTGTGTGCGCTTGGCAAGGCATTTCTTAATTGCTAATGACAAATTAAAGAAAAGGAGGATTGGATGCTCTAAGGCGGATGAAGACAAGGTATGTAATTTTAATTATTTTTACATTGAACATTTTATTATTGTATCTACTTTTATTGTAGATAAATGACTAAAGATGATAATATAAGTCATATTTTTTGATATTTATGATGATTTCTCATTAGATTATAACACCTTATTTAGTCTCATTTTTACATTGGATTGTTATTAGTTTATATTTATTATTTTATCAGGTTGATGAGGAAATGTTGTGGTCATTCTTCGATTGTCCAATTAAAAAATTTCTGATAAAAAAATTCTCTTATATCTTGATGAACCTATTTGGGATAAATGGGACATTATTTTTAACTATTACCATCTAGGCACATTAAAGTGTTCTCCAAGCCAACCCTGATTTTGAGAACTACAAGAAAAATAGTCTACACAGTTTGACAGCAGCTACTTTTCGGCCCCTTCAGGGATTAATCATGGAATAAATTGCTTCAGTAGCAGATAAGCTATTGGATGGAACCATTTGGTTTTCTATTCCAATTATTCATACGACAAATTCCATAAAAACAAAAGATTGTTGTTCTAAATTGAAAACGAACAGAACACTATTGGATGCAATGGTTACATATTGTCAAAGTCATGATCAGAACTTGAATGAGATGACTCTTACCACATTCAACATTCTTGAGCATTAAGAAATTAATGATATCATATTTAACAATTTTTGCAACACGGTGGACGGGTCTACTTATGTGAAAGGAACATGTAATACAAAGATAGAGTCCATTTCTCAACAAGCATGTGGATTCCTTGATAGAATGATAAATGGATCAACAAGTGTTCAACAGGTTGATAACAATTTTGAATTTGGTTGTCATTTTGGGGGCCCTAATCTTTTGTCAACACTTTTTCACTCTTTTCCATGTCAGTTACAACCAGTTTTACATACTAACCTTTTTGTTTTGGATACAATGGCTTTGAAAAAAGAACAATTCAACAAGGGGTATTACATTGAATTTTTTCGATTTCTTATCGAAAAAATGAGTTGAATGACTTTACTAAAGTACTCTTAGTAGAACTTTGGTTTTGTAATGATGTACGCCAATCTTTGGAAATTTCCATAAAGAACTCCAAGTTCAACTATAAAATGACTAGTGGCATTTATAAATATAAGTCCCAAAACAACTATAGTTATGATATATTTCTTACTATACATTTCTATAATTCAGAATTAAAGATTTTGGAGGCTATAAAATACTCTCACACATTTGAAGACACATTTGATGAAAATGAGAGAAATTGTGACTTTTGGATCGATTTAGTGGAAAAGGACCAACAATGTAGTCATGCAAAAGTGGTTATTTCTCTTTATGTGGGGAAAATTTTTATGAAGGCATGTTGTACATATGGAAGAAGAATTTCATGTGTTGTGCAAATAGAGTAAACAGACGAAAATCATGTTAAATAATTACAAATCTTTCCAACTATCAAATCCAATATCCATTAACTTCTTGGAAAATTCAAGTACTACAATTCATTTATTTATTTTCTTATAATACATTGGATACTATTTTTTTCATATTTTTTAATTGTCAAAGTGTTTACTAAAATTACTAATGAGGGAGATTCTAAAACAAAGAATGATGAAAGTGGGAAGAAACAAATTAATCAACATAGTGCTTATGTTGTTGAAAAAAGTATGGAGATGGAAACAGGAGGAGAAGGAGGAGAGGAAGAAGTTATCATAACAGGTACATAATTTGTTTAGTTTTTTCTCTTGATAATTTTTCAATTTACTTAATTTCCATATTCATAACATTTTTGGATGACTATTATAGGGAATTATGAGATGAATGAAATTAATCAAGACAATGACCATGGAACGATGGAGATAGAAATTGGTATTAATCATTGTATCTCTATCTTTTTTTATTTTATTATTATTCTAATTGTTTTTTTTATTGTGATTCATATCCATTTCATATGTTGATTATAGTTGGAAATAAAGAGAATGAATATAATGACCAAGGTACTGTTCCACAAAACTATAATCAAGAACAAAATATAACATCGGGTACTTATAATTTGTCCACTTGTTTTCCTTTTTATTTAATGATTCTATTCATTTTCACAATTCAAAATATTTTATATGTTTAATTTGGAAACAAATAAAGGTAACCAATATGATGATGAGGTGCAACATTACAAATATGAAGATAATGTCATATCAGATACTTATAACTTGTCTTCTTGTTTATCTTATTATTCTTCAAACTCAAATACCTGTAACTACCATAATATTGTATATTTCTATTATAGGAGCAAATAAAAAGGGTAAAATTAAGAATCAAAATAATGTTTAAGGTGTGTGTGTGTGTGTGTGTGTGTGTTCCTTTTTAAAGGTTGCATTACTAATGTTTTTCTTGTTATTGGTATTTGATTGAAGGTTTGATAAGAAGTGCAATTGGTATTTGATTGAAGGTTTAATATGTTTACTCCAGTTCCTGTCCAGATGATAAAAGAATTTATTGTTTCATCTATAAATATTGAAAAAACCACTCAAGGTAAGTGTATTGTTTCAACAATTTTTTTAGTAATTTTTGTAACATCAATAAATTGGTTTGACTATATTATTTTCCATTGTGTTGCGGCCGAAAAGAAACTAGTTATTTTTGAACTAAAGGACATTTTTTTATTATAGCATTGATGATGAAGCGACAAACAAAGGGCATATTGAGAAAATGGGAGATGATGCTGATTACACAATAGAGGAAAAACTATTTTGGATTCATCCACATGCAAAATGATTTTTTGAAATGTGTTTCAAAAATGAATCTCTTGACATTGAAATTTGGACGATAGCTTTGAAACAAAGCACAACAAGATTTCTAAAAAAGTTGGTTTCAGAAACATTACAAGATAAATTGATGCAGGAGCATCTCGCTGACAGGGCAAAGACAAAAGTGAGGGTGATATGGTTTCTAAAGAGGACAGAGAAATTAATTCACTGGGTGGATAGCATATTTGTTTTGTTATTCATTTATTAATGTTCTTTTATTAAGTTGCGTAAAATTAATGTAATAAATTGTAATTAGGAGCAGCAGTAATTAGTTAGAGTCATTGTTTCCAAGAAGTTAATTTACTGTTGTAAAAGCATGAAAATAAAATGTACTAGACAACCATGCAAAGTCTCGTATGAGGAATAACTGATGTAACCAACTGAACAAACTAATAGCAGATAGGAGAGTTTGTAAAAAATGCTATTAAAAAGAGAGACAAAGCACAATAGGGAGTTTCGAACTGAAGAAGAAATATAGAGAGGAAAAGTATATTTTTTCTATGCACATACATCCCGACATCATCCTAAACAACTATGTAATAATTTGTATTAAACTACTGTGTAAAGATTGTTAATGCATTGCTACAGGTTCTAAATCAAAAGGAGAGATAATCGAATTTGAAGGAGAAGTAACGACGCCCAGCTACAGGCGACTCAAACAAAATAACCAGATATAAAACAAAGAAATCATTTATGTAATTACACCATACAAAATCAGAAATTGCAAGTCCAGCTGAGCGAACAACCACTTTAAACACCAGTTATGCAAACTTACAAACATAACCCAACTCAATTCTTGAGTTGAATTCATATAACTACAATTACAATCATCAAAATTTATTGTTCATTTACATTCTGTTCAAAGCAAAGGAACGAACCTAGTTCACAGACATGGGAAGCATAATAATTACAAACAGAAGCCAAACCCCATAAGTCCCCAACTCATTCCTTAACTCAACGATGGTGCTTCATGACTAAGGAACCAAATAGAGACAACGGCTCAAGGCCAACAAAAATATCAACCCTATAAGTCGTAATACAAAGGTCGAGCAAACCAAAAATGAACAAAGCAACACTACCTGCATTTCATTCGGGATAGATGAGTGTCCAAGCGATGAAACCCTCGGGTGGCTCTACCTGTAAGGGAAACAACAATACGAGATCAACCACTATGAAAATGGAATATAGGGGAATTGGAAATTGAATGAAAAAATAAAATACAGAGAATTCATTTACCTGGCAGACAAGCCGTAACCGTAACCATACCTTCGAGTTGTCTTCCTGTTGATGAGGAGCCGAAGATGTTAGACCAAGATATAAAAAGGGTATAAGTATCTAGCATAGAACAAGGAGATTACCAAGTAGGTTGGCGGAGGAACCGATAGAGAATGGCACCATAATCCTGCCAAGTTTGTGGAGGAAACGAACTAGCACTGGAGAACGTTGCCAAGAACCATATGACCATAAACCAACACACAGCGTCAAAAAATCATGAAAAGACAGGCAACAAATCGAGAAAAGGATGCGCAGAGGCAGAGACCCACTAAGTCAGAGACCAAACACATAGTAACAGTCGACATACAAGCAGGAAACCACAAGAAAACAAATCTTACCAGGGTTTTGTCAATTTTCTAGGTGAACGAAGGGCTTCTAGGTCGAGTGTTGAACCATTGAAGCCGTGAAGACCACCAGGAGCATGTAGCCCAGCGAACCAGGCGGACAAGCCTCAAAGCAAAACAAAAACATCACAGTGAAGCTGCAAGAGGTCGCCGAGAACTCACAAAGCAAATGACCGAGAGAAACAACGAATAACCAAATGAGCACGAAGGTGGTGAAATCCTATACCAAGGTGGGTTGGTAGAATTCTGAGGAGGGACAAATGTTCACCATACAAACAACCAACGCACGATCACTGTAACCTTATTCAATTAAACGCAGATTGAAATCAATTGACATATATCCAAAAAAGTCTTTTGATTAATATACTTATTTGTTGGTACACCATCAAGTGGAGCGCTAAACAACAGGACCACGTGGGCTAGCCCCATCAAGTGGTATCAGAGCAATAAATTGGAAAAAAAAGAAAAAGGGGGAGATGGACATTCAAAGACAAGGATGTGGAAGAGGTGTGCGCACAGTAGAAGATGAGGGCTTGAGGGGAGAGTTGAGAGTCCTTACTGCTCACTTAGAAGCATTGGAGGCAGGAAGGAGAAGAGACCCAGAACTTGGGGATTATAGTGTAGAAGAGGCAGTAACTGCTACGGATGGATTATAGGAAGAAGCCCCGGAGTTGAGGCTGTTGAGATCGGTACTATTAGCTAGCAGCAAACCCAAACCTGAGATCCCTAACTGTGATGGTAGTCTATCTGAAGATGTTCTATTGGATTGGGTAAGTGAGTTAGATAAGTATTTCGAAAACGGAGAGATTAGTGAGGACAAAAGAGTTATATTTGTTGCAACCAAGTTAAGAGGACACGCTGCTTTATTGTGGGATAGTGTCGAAGCGGATAGGAAATGGATGAACAAGCTACCGATAAGGAAGTGGCCAAGGATGGTGGCAAAAATAAAGGGCAGATTTTTGCCGAAAGACTATCAAGTCAAATTTTATCGACGAGTGCAGAATTTAAGGCAGAAAGGTATGACCATAAAGGAATACACAGAGGAGTTTTATCATGTAAACCTGCGGGTTGGTTGTACTAATGATACTCCAGAGAAGACATCGAGATACATGAATGGCTTGAGGCTGGAAATACTAGATGAGATCAGTATTCTCTCTCCAAGGAATATCGAAGAAGCCTTTCAGAGTGTTGTAAAGGCTGAAGAGGAAACTAACAGGAAACTGAATAATAGGAGAGGACGAGGAAATGGCAGAGGACGAGGACAGTCCTACAGCAGAGGGAGAACTGCCACTAACGATGAAGAAGGCAGCAGCTCCAGAACTTCAGGGATAACAGAGAAGGGAGATAGCTCTAGAGGAGGTCAGCCATATCATTAGGGAAGACGAAATGGTTGCGGAAGGGGGACTAATGTCCAGTGCTATAGGTGCCATAAGTGGGGGCATAGATCCTTCAAATGCCCAGAAGCCGAGCACACTGGCCAGAGGGGAGCATTAGTTACGCAGCCTGAGGAAGCTGAAGCACAGCCCCGGGAGGTAGAAAATTTGGTAGAAACTGGAGAGGCTTTAGTTTTAAACAAAGTGTCTGTGAAGCGAGCTAAAGAGATGGCTGAACAGACCCAACAGAGGGCAGTGTTCCAAACAGTTTCCAAATCACATGGGAGGTGTTGTAAATTGATCATAGACAACAGAAGTATAGATAACTTAGTTGCCACCGAGATGGTAGAAAAGTTGGGATTCAAAAGAATTAAGCATCCCACACCTGACAAGGTGTCTTGGCTATGTAAAGGCCACCAACTATTAGTTGATAAACAATGCGAGGTTTAATTTCACATTGGCAAATACCAGGACAAGGTTGTCTGTGATATTATGCCAATGGACGTATGCCATATACTGCTAGGGAGACCATGGAAGTTTGATCGGAAGGTGATGCACGATGGGAAGATGGATTGTTACAAATTTGTGAAAGATGGAGTCAAACATACGCTTGGACCCATCAAAGAGGGGGATGCAGCAGAGTGAAGTGGAACAAAATCATTGTTAATAGGAGGAAAACAGTTTATTAAGAAGATTGAGGAAAATGAGGTGACTTATACGATTGTAAGGAGTAAAAAAATAGTGTTGCTGGACACAGAAAAGTCTGAATTGCCTACAGAGATTCAGGAGCTGTTAGAAGAATTTAAGGACATTGTAGTCAACAATTTACCAGATAAGTTGCTTCCCAAGAGGAGCATTAGCCATCATATCGATTTCATACCTGCAGCAAGCCTACCGAACAAGGCAGCATATAGAATGAGTCCGAAAGATAATGAAGATATTTGTAAATAGGTGCAAGCCTTGCTGGATAAGGGACTAGTCAGAGAAAGTTTGAGCCCTTGTGCGCTACCAACAATACTCGCACCCAAGAAGGGTGGAGAATGGTGGATGTGTATGGACTCATGAGCTATCAATAAAATCACTATTCGGTATAGATTTCCCCTACCTAGAATGGATGACATGATGGATTGTCTTAGCGGGGCAACTTACTTCATGAATATTAATCTGAAAAGTGGATATCATCAGATCAGGATTAGAGAAGGAGATGAGTGGAAAACAACTTTCAAGACTAATGAAGGGTTGTACGAATGGCTAGTCATGCCATTTGGATTGAGCAATGCTCCTAGTACTTTTATTGGATTGATGAATGAGATGTTAAAATAATTTATTTGCAAGTTTGTGATAGTTTATCTGGATGATATTTTGATTTTCAGTAGGACAAAAGGAGAACACCTTCAACATGTTCGAAGGGTGTTAGAGAAGTTACAGCAGAACAAACTGCTGATAAACTTAAAGAAATGTACTTTCCTGCAGAAGGAACTAGTCTATTTGGTGTTTGTAATTGCGGAAAATGAAATGAAAATGGACCCAGAAAAGATTACGGCAATCATAAATTGGCCGTCACCAAAGAACTTATTTGAGGTACGTATTTTTCATGGACTGACAAGTTTTTATCAGAAATTTATTAGGAACTTCAGTGAAATCTGTGCGTCGATGCTAGACAACATCAAAAAGGCCAGTCAGCCTTTTTGTTGGACCAAAGCAGCAGAGGACGAATTTCAAATTTTGAAGCGGAAGATTATAGAGAGGCCAATCTTGAGGCTACCCGACTTTAACAAACTTTTTTAGGTTCGATGTGACGCAAGTGGGGCAGCTATTGGCACTGTGCTAAGTCAGGAAGATAGACTGGTGGCATTCTTTAGTAAGAAATTAAATGAAAGCAGGCACAAATATTCCTCGTATGAAAAGGAATTTTATGTCGTGGTCCAAGCTTTAAAGAATTGGAGAGACTACCTGGTGGGAAATGAATTTGTATTATTCTTTGATAATTTAGCGTTACAATATGTAATGCAACAGCACAAATTAAACCATAAGCACGCCAAATGGGTAGAATACTTGTAGAGTTTCACTTTCATGTTAAAACACATTAGTGGGCAAGCCAATAAAGTGGCAAACGCCTTGAGTAGAAGAGATTTGCTCTTACAGGAAAGCAGAATACAGGTGATGGGATTCGAACATCTAAAGGATTTGTAGTGGACCGACACAGACTTTAAGGAAGCCTTTGAAGCCTGCCAAAACCCCGTGTTGAGGAATGCAAGTCCATCGTTCGACTATAATTTGTAGGAAGGATTGTTGTTCAGAGGTGGACAGTTATGTATCCCGTACTGTTCAATGAGGGAAAATATTGTACGGGAGAAACATAGTGGTGGTCTAGCCGGTCATTTTGGCATAGACAAAACTTTACAGCAGATTGGACACTTTTATTACTGGCCCAGAATGCGTAGGGATGTACAATGATATGTGAACAAGTGTAAAGTCTGCCAACTGGAAAAAGGGCACAGTCAGAAAACTCGACTTTACACGCCACTACCTGTTCCGAGCAGGCCATGGGACTCAGTCAGTATTGACTTTGCCTTGGGATTGCCTAGAACGCAAGGGGTATGACTCAGTGATGGTGGTGGTAGATAGGTTTTCAAAAATGGCTCATTTTATTCCTTGCCAGAAAACTAGTGATGCCACGAACGTAGCTCACCCGCTTTTCAAGGAGATTGTTAGATTACATGGCCTACCCAGAGCTATCGTTTTTTACAGGGATGTAAAATTCACAAGACACTTTTGGCGGACCCTGTGGAAAAAGTTTGGCACATAATTGAATTTCAGCTCTGCGTATCATCCGCAGACTGATGGACCAACAAAATTGGTGAACAAGAGTTTGGGAAATTTATTACAGAGTTTGACTATGGAAAATTTACGGTTATGGGATCGTGCTCTCGCTCAGGCGGAATTCACTTATAACAATTCGCCCAATCATAGCATAGGACATAGCCCATTCCAAATATTGTGCAGCATGCATCCTTGGGGAATACATGAACTACGAGATTTGGGAAAATTCGATTAGAGAAGTGTAGATGGAGAAGATTCTGCCAAACAAATGAGCGAACTACATGAACATGTAAAATTAAAATTGTAGGACAACATACAAAAATATAAGCAACAAGCAGATTCAGGGCGAAGAGAAGTACAATTTAATGTTGGAGATGAGGTCCTCGCGCACTTTCGCAAGGAACGATTTCCTAAGGGCGCATATAATAAATTAAAATTTGAAAAAATTGGTCCCTGCAAGATCTTGCGTAAATTTTCAGCCAACGCCTACGAAATTTAGCTGCCACCTGATATAGGCATATCACCTATTTTCAATGTGGCGAAAATATTCCCATATATTTCCCAAGTAGAGGAAGACAGTGTGGTACAACCAAAATGGGACACCCAAGTTGGAGACTTTTATTGGATGAGGCATATGCCTTCGGCTCAATCCCATGAGATTGAAGGGATCCTCAGTACCCAGGTACCCAAGAAGACACGTAGGAAGGAATATCTACGATATCTCGTCAAGTGGAGAGACTGTCCAATGGAGGACAACTCATGGCTCAACGCGGCGCAGATATGGAAGGCTGGCTATTCGGTGGAGGAGCTCATGGAACGGAGCCATGATTTTATTTTACCTCGGGAGCCTGATGTAGGAGCATCTGGCTGACAGGGGAAAGACAAAAGTGAGGGTGATATGGTTTCTAAATAGGACAGAGAAATTAATTCGCTGAGTGTATAGCATTCTTGTTTATTTATTTATTTATTACTTTTCTTTTATTAAGTTTCCTAATATTAATGTAATAAATTGTAATTATGAGCAATGGTAATTAGTTAGAGTCATTATTTCCAAGCAGTTAATTTACTTTTGTAAAAGCATGAAAAGAAAATGTACTAGACAACCATGCAAAGTTCCGTATGAGGAATAACTGATGTAAGCAACTGAACAAACTAACAGCAGTTAGGACAATTTGTAAACAGTTCTATTAAAAAGAGAGATAAAGCACAATAGGGAGGTTCGGACTGAAGAAGAAATATAGAGAGTAAAAATATATTTTTTCTACGCACATAAATCGCTACAGCTTCCTAAACAACTGTGTAATAATTTGTATTAAATTACTGTGTAAAGATTGTTAATGCATTGCTACAAGTTCTAAATCAAAAGGAGAGATAATCAAATTCAGAGGAGAAGTAACAGTGACCAGCTACAGGCGACCCAAACAAAGTAACCAAATATAGAACAAAGAAATCATTTATATAATTGCACCATACGAAATCAGAAATTGCAAGTCCAGTTGAGTGAACAACCACTATAAACACTAGGTATGCAAACTTACAAACATAACCCAATTTAATTCCAGAGTTGAATTCATAGAACTACAATTACATTCATCAAAATTTATTGTTGATTTACATTCTATTCAAAGCAAAGGAACGAATCCAGTTCACAGACATGGGAACCATAAAAATTACAAATGAAAGCCAAACCCCATAAGTCCCCAAATCATTCTTAACTCAACGACGATGCTTCACGACTAAAGAACCAAATACAGACAGTGGCTGAAGGCCAACAAAAATATCAACCCTATAAGTCGTAATACTAAGGTGAAGCAAACCATAAACGAATAGAGTGACACTACCCAGATTTCATTTGGGATAGGTGAGTGTCCAAGAGCCGAAAACCTCGGGTGGATCTACATGCAAGGGAAACAACAATACGAGATCATTCACTCTGCAAACGAAATACAAGGGAACTGGAAATTGAATGAACAAATAAAATATAAAGAATTTGTTTGCCTAACAGACAAGCCGTAACCGCAACCATACCTTCGAGTTGTCTTCCTGCTCACGAGGAGCCGAAGACGTTAGACCCAAATAGAAAAAGGGTATAAGTATCCAGCGTAGAATAGGGAGCTTACCATGTAAGTTGGCGGAGGAACTGACGGAGAACGCCA
Organism: Pinus taeda; assembly: GCA_000404065.3. Classification (NCBI taxonomy): domain Eukaryota; kingdom Viridiplantae; phylum Streptophyta; class Pinopsida; order Pinales; family Pinaceae; genus Pinus; species Pinus taeda. Next base: position 15,616 of record APFE030137637.1, read on the forward strand.
CCATAATCTTACCAAGTTTGTGGAGGAAATGAACCAAAGGTGGAGAATGTTACCAAGAACCATATGACCATAAACGAAAACACAGAGTCAACAAATCATGAAAACACAGGAAGCAAATCAAGAAAAGGACGCACAAAGGCGGAGACCCACTAAGGAAGAGACCAAAAACAAAGTAACAGTCGACATACAAGCAGGAAACCACAAGAAAACAGACCTTACCAGGGTTTTGTCAATTTGCCAGGTGAACGAAGGACTTCGAGGTCGAGTCCCGAACCATTGAAGTTGTGAAGGTCGCCGAGAGCATACAGCTCAAAGAACCTAGACAAAAAAAACGACGAATAGACCAAAGGAATCCACATTGAAGCTGTGAAGGCCACTAGGAGCACGTAGCCCAGAGAACCAGGCGGACAAGCCTCAAACCAAAATAAAAACATCACAATGATGCTGCAAGAGGTCGTCGAGAGCTCACAGAGCAAATGAATGGGAGAAACAACGAATAACCAAATGAGTACGAAGGTGATTAAAACTTATACCAAGGTGAGTTTGTAGAATTTTGAGGAGGGACAGATGTCCACCAAACCAACAACCAACATACAATCGCCGTAACCTCATTCAATTAAACGTAGATTGAGATCAATTGACATATATCCGAAAAAATATTTTGATTAATATACTTGTTTGTTGGTACACCATCAAGTGGAGCGCTAGATGGCGGGACCACGTGGACTAGCCCCATCATAAATTTGTGTTTAAGTGGACTGCTTCAGACTGTAAGCCACAAAAGGGACATAAGGTCATTGACAATTCAACGTAAGTTACACACACTAAATCATTGGAAAAAGTGTGGGAAATGCATACCCAATATGATGCAACCAATACGATTATAGTTGATTGTTTAATTGAGAGAGTGAAAGAGAATCCGAAAGAAAATGTGATTCTTGCCCCTCCATTCATTGGAGCAAATCAAGGGGATAATTGGTTGATCAATGAGCTATGGAGAATATTGCATAAACTCAACAAGGCTACGGATGTATGAGCTATTTTGAAGGATGTTCTGTTACATTTAGAAGTACCTTAAGATTACATATGTCTATACCATGTTGTTATATGTATGACATCATGATTTATTACTTTTATTTCACAACACTAATAAAAGAATTGTTCATTTGGTTTGTCATTACTAAAAATAAAATATTTTTATTTTCTTTATTTTTGGTGAGATGAATGGTCATTTAATGTTTTCATATCAGAATTTCCCATGCTATAGTTTTTGTTTTACAATGGATTACATTGTATGTAAAATTAATAGGTAACTGTTTTATTTGTCTTAATTAGGTCATTACAATTATTTTCTTTAAATGTGATTTAAGTTATTGTTATATCTCTTAGAAATTAGTAATGTGAAGGATGACCCATTGCATTCTTATAACCCTTTTTATTCCATATAAGTTGAAAAATTATATTAAGTTGTATGTAGCACCAACAATAAACATACAATTTGAACTAAAAGAAGCACAAAAAAAAACTAAGGTAGAAACTCTATAAATTAACATATAATTAATTA
>APFE030137642.1:630-103661 GCA_000404065.3 Pinus taeda
ATATTTTAAATATCATAAATAATAACAACCAAAAACCATTTATATCACATATTATAAAAAAAACCAAAACAAAAATAACTATATAAAACGACCATATTTTATTTAATTATGCAGTAGTCTATAACGCGACTTTTTGAAAGTTTTTTTGGCGGATTTTTCCGGTCAAAATCCGGCAACAATTTATTGGAATCCCAAGTTTGATATGTAGTTTTTGCACAATCAATGGCTCCTAGGGGTTTTCCACGGCGCAGAATCCAAATATACAGTTAAAAAACCATTTTAACTGCTAAAAATCAAGATTTAAGCTCATTTCTTCCGCCGGATTCCGTCACCGGAATCTCCAAAAAGTCGCATTATAGACAACTCCTTTAATTATGATGTAATTAGGTTGATAGGTTTTCCTTTGAAAGGGACTTTCGTCGTCCCTTTCGTTCTCAGGCTGACACCTGGCGTCGGGTGGGCATAACCGCGGATTTTTGAACTTCCTGTTTGGTAGCATTATCGTTGGGTGCCATTATTGCTCAACAGTCTCGAAAACCCAGTTATGTGGTCCCTGTTTTGCGGTGCACATCTGTTCTGCGATGCACGATCAAGTGTTCTGCGGTTTCCATGCTTCCATGACCTTACCGGTAGCCTTCATGGATCAACCTACCAACAACCTTCTTGGATCAATCTCACAAACTACCGACAACCTTCTTGGATCAATCTCACACAGTGTAGCAGTGTTCAAACTGACAGAGGAGCCTAGTTTGACAATCTCACGAACGGAGAACAGAGCTGGAAATCGTGAGCCGGAGCTGTTGTTTAGAAAACATCTGCACAACATCATTTCTTCCAGGTCAGCTCATTCTTCAACTACTTTGTTTCCCTTTCCTTTCCATATCATCTCTCTCAGTCCTGTTTTTCTTCCTAGGGATTTGCTGGACGGACTGGCCTAATTTTCACTACTTGTATTCTTTGAAGCCCGGGTATGTTTTAAACATAAGACTGCGCCCAACTCCGAATCGGGAAAAAATCAGTGTTGCAGGTTCTCAGACTTTTAGGATTAGACCTTCTTTGTTTTTGGGTAAACTAGGTTAGGGTTTGTTGAGGTATACATGGGGTTTCCTTGATATCATTGCTCTTACTTGTATCAGAGTCTTTCTCTGTCGAACGTTTTAACATCCACGGAAGTCTTCTTTTTATGCTTGTCGCGAAAAGAAGGCACTGAGCCTGTTGGCTTCCATGATTAATCAGCATGCCCTGAAAAACCATTTCTGACTTGCCAAAATTCTGAAAATCTGTCTATGAACATTTGTGATTTTCAATATACGTCTTTAAAGAGAACCGTCTGTGAGGGTTACAGAAAATGTGACAAGAAAGGTGGGCGTTATCTCTGTCATTATCTTTTGCTTGAACCATTCTTTGAGTTTTTTATTATGCTGGAAGTACAGAGATGTGATTCAAAATGCACACAAATTAAAATTCGGGTATGTGAGTAAAGATGAAATAAAATAGTGTCTTCAGTGAAATGTTAGGATTGATGTGCGACAAGAAGAAAGGTTCTATTTAGTATTTCAATTTCTTTGTTTTTTTGAAGGCGTCATAGTATATGGTTTCACCATGGGTTTTGACATGATTTTGTATTACTAAATCCCCAATGAAGGCAACTTTTAGAATAAATATAAATGAAAATCTCAATGGTTAAGTCTCGTTTAGTACACTAGGGAAGATCTTGGTTGTAAATTGATCTGAAAGGAGTGGTACCTCAGCTCCACGAGGATCAGGGGAAAACATTTATCAATTGAATGGTATCGCAGCTCTCAGTTTCTTTATGGTTGTTTGATATCAACAGATATGTATTTGATGCTGCAAAGATATTAAGTGGGGAGTAATATTTATACTGGTAGAAGATTCTATTCCTAGCTGTCCATAATGTGCAGGAAATTATTCATGGCAAGGCTTTATGATCATCGACTAAGTTTGAATTCTAACTTCTATAACTATCCACAAGGAGCTCTTCCTCCCAGTTACCTGAACGTCCTGCCAGAACTAATAACTTTTTCGATATTTCCTAACCGAAGGTGCAACATGCTATCTTATTTGCAACTATATAATTAGCAACCTATGCATGGTATGTCACCTTACAAGCCCTTGAATAGTAGAGTTTCATTGTAAACATTTGAAACTGTGCATGGTTCTACTCCAATAAGTCCATGCTTCATTAATGCCTAGAATCATGTGCTTTTAATATCCAATTCAGACATCATGCATTGTTCATAAAATGGTAAGTGCGTGCATAATTAGTTGTAAAAATGCAACCCAACATTACTTCAGCCATGGTTTCTAGCATGTCGGTATATAATTCAGCAGTATGTCTGCAATCCAAATTAATAGACTTATCTCTTGCAATCCAGGATTAAAAGCAGTCACAAATAAGTTAATTAACAGTGTCAATGGCATGAATGTGGTACCATATCGTTGAGGGGTTTTAAACCTGGCTTCCTTTTTCTGCTTTCAATGACATCCATATCCCACAAAATCCATGGGACAATTCTTTGATTCCGAGGATGGTATTTAGGGTATTCTGGTCAATTGCAGTTTGGGCAATCTAACCGCTCATAAACATTGAGTGAGGTCCATAATATTAATATTAACAAAGGCATCCATCCCAGGGACTTGATCTTGAGACCACCAACTTGTAAGGTGAAAGCACTCAGCTATTCAATCTAACCCATGAGCTTATTTTGAACCTAATTCTTATCTCAAAAAAATATTTAAGGTAATAGCTTGAATACAGTGTGCTTGCCATCAGATGGCAAGTTCTCTTATTTTTTACAATTAGGTTCTTTCTATTTTTCTCTCAACCTTTTTCTTTATACACTGCACAATTGTCCACTGATGGATGGTGTTCCTCCATTAGGGATACACTAGCTGATTAGTTATTCTAATATAAGCTGTAAGAAGAATTCCCTCTTGAGTTGCGGAGATGACAGCCTTATGACAGAATTACTGCAAGTCTACAATGCTTCATTTATATAATGGATGCTTTTTGACAGCCTTATGACAAAATTATTGCAAGTCTGCAATGATCTGTTATTAAATGGATGCTCTATAGGATACCCATTGAGTACAAAATTTAGCTAAAATTACTGCAAGTCTGCAATGATCCGTTATTAAATGGATGCTTTATCAGATACCCTTTGCGTACAAGAAATATATAGTTTTAGGCAGACATTTCATGGCTAGATGATATATATTTAGTTGTTCCATTAATGAAAACATTTTAATCCATTACAACAAGAAATGGGCTGCAATTTGCAATTAAGATAAACTAATCCAAACCCTTCACCGGATTTTGCATATTTTGGTGCACACCTTTTTAGCTAAAGACATTTATTTTCGAAATTTTTTTGTACTAGAACATGCTTTCTTTTCCCGAAAATGGTTATTAAACTAAAGAAAAACACTTATATCTAGGGCATATCATTTTTATTTGATCAATACCTTTCAGATTCTAACATCTTCTACGAACGCACAATCTTCTATAAAGTTTCTTTGTGTTAAACTTGCTCTTTTTTTGCACATTAACAGTTAGACTTTATATTCTTAAAAACTGTGGCTAAACCATATAGCGTAGGTTTACAAGAAATATATAGTTTTAGGCAGACATACCCTAAAGTGCACAGATAAGTATAAATTATCCAAAAAATACTATGGAGGCCTATCCATTTCATTCCTACAAAGGGTAAATTAAGTGAGGGAAATATATGGCAATTGCCTTGCTTGAAACACATCCCTTAATGGGTTTTACGTTGTGTAAAAAACGTGTGGATTTTTCCTAGAAGATCACATGTCATGTGCAAACAAAATATTCAAGAAAGGATCAATATGAGTAATGGCTGGCAAATGTTCCTATTTCAATGATGTTTTGACAGTACTGAATCTGATTAACATGCACTTTTGTTAATGTGGTCTACCTTGGGTGGTTAATATGAGAGGTTCTTCTCCTCCCCATCTAGGTTGTGCCCTTATTATTGTTTCACCATCAAAAGTTAGCCTTCTTAGATTAGATTCCACATTCACATCACATCTTCTTTGACTAGAATTTTGTGTTGTGGTGAAATTGATGCATTGCAGGTACTCCTATCACGGGAAAAAGAAACCTCCTGTTAATATTATGGAGACAACCTTGACAATGAATGCCATTCCTTTATTGCTGAATGGTTGCACCGAGATTCAACCACTACTTTAGATAATCGATGTTGGTTCTGTAACCTCATTAAAAACAACATCCTAGAACTTCCACATCACTCTATCTGATGGAACACATCAACATAAGACTTTGCTACCATCTGCATATGGCCCATAGGTTGTATCTGGAGACATCCAAATTGGCTCGATAATTCTACTTAAAAAAGAAGCTTGCACAGTGCTCCAAAACTCCTCGTAAGGCCCACCATTTGAATTTACCCTCTTTTAATTTTTCCCTTCTAAATGCTTCTTGCATTTAAAGAAGGAAAATGGAATCTTCATTAATTCATTTCTCATTTGTTTACATAAGGTCCATCCGAGTTGTTGAGCTTGAAGTTGTGCTGCGCTTAGCAGCATTGACGAGGGACGCATCGACGCTACTACATGCACAAGCGGGTACATCCCAATTTAGCTCCTCATCAACTGAAGATACTTTTCCCTCTGTAGTTACTCCACCAACTATGAGAACAACTACAACAATTCCATTCACGGTGCTCAGCCCTTACCGAAAATATTGGTCAATCCAAGGTAGGGCATCGGCAAAAACATCATTGAAGGCTTACACCAATGTACGAGGTTCAGGAAAAGTTTTTGGATTTGACCTTATCAATCATGATAAGGAAGAGATCCACCTTTCTGCATTTTCCGAACTGGCTGAATCTCTTTACAATCTAATTCAAGTTGGGCAGCTATACATTGTTTCAAATGGCACAATGAAAGAAGCAAATCCAATCTACAACCACCTCAAACAAATGGGAAATTTACTTGTTTGTTGCTTCCACTATCCATCCATGTCCCATAGATGATCCAACGTTCCCTTACCAGAGCTTTCACTTCAAGACTATTGCTGAAATAAAAAATGTGCGTCCAAATACGAATGTGGATGTCATTGGTGTTGTTACCTCCACTTCACCTGCATCAACAATTCGACGAAAAGATGGAAGTGAAACATTAAGGAAAACACTAATATTAAAAGACAAGTTGGGTTTTAGCATTGATGTAACATTATGGGGAGACCATTGTGACTATATAAGACAGAACCTTTCTGAATTCTACTCTTTCGACAACCCACCAATCCTTGCAATCAAAGGAGGTCGCGTATCTGAATTTAATGACACCACAATAGGGACAATACCAACAAGCACTCTCACAATAAATCCACAAGTTGAAGAAACTCACCAACTACATGCATGGTTTCGTGAAACAGGTTATAGCTCCTCTTCTCCATCTTTGAGTAGGAACTATGGTGTTGCTTTGAAACGTGCCCTACCACGAAAGATGTTTCATGAAATTACTGGCATGCAACTCTCCGATAAAGCAATCTGGGTTTCAGTTCGAGCAACAATTACTGCTCTTCATATGGACGACTTCTACTTTCTAGCATGTCCATTAGATTTCAATGGAAAACAATGCATGAAGAAGGTTGTGGAGCATTCTAACAATCTTTGGCATTATACAAAATGTAACAATGACTTCCCAGAATGTGACTACCAGTCCAAACTTAAAATTGAACTACATGACCACACCGGGACTCTGCAGAACGTCATAGTTTTCAATGATGCAGGAAACGAGCTCATGGGCATCACGACAAAAGACTTGTTCCTTCTTTCTATTGAACCAACTGATCTGCAGGAAATTTGTGGCCAAATTTTAGGACGATGTTTCCAACTAACACTTTCCATTAAAGCAGACTACTTCAACGGTGTTCAACGCTTGCAACCAATATTGATCAATTCAGAAGAAATTCAATATGCCTCTGCATGCAAGGAAGCACTCACTGACATTCAAGCAATGTCCACTTCAAAACGACCTATTGTTCGCCGCCTGTGAATTGCTTTTTAGGGTCTCTTCAAACACGACTGTTTGTACATAAACAATCATTTCCGCACAGCTCATTGTCTCATATTGTTGTAAATTACACACCCATGTTATTATGATGCAAACTGTAGCTTTCAATTCAAATACTCTCTTCTAGTAATTCCAAAATATGTATGTTTGCCATTTACATTTAATAATATAGATATCAGGATTTGTAAAGAGTTACTACATATGTTTCTCATTCGTTGTCTACATGCTATACATTGATCTCTTGCTTGCTAATCTATTCATTTTATCGTTCAAACATGTCAAACAAAAAAAACAATTGAAGAAAAGGGAGCAACATATTTTTTATCTTGCTTCTCTCCTTTCAATGATAGACGCCGAAATAACATATGATTTTATATCACTCCTATTTGCATGTTTTTCCTTCTACCTAATCTACCTACCTTCACCGATGTTGAAATAAAATATATTAATTCTATGTTCAAATAAAAAAAGTTAATTCTAATACTTGTACTACATTCTCCAAACATGCACTACTCGTTTATCAACTGAAAATACTTAGGCATCCATATGCACACAGTAAAGATATCATAACCTACAGCTATGATTTGTTGTATGTGCTTTTGTGAAGATGGACATTGCAGTTCATAAGATACTTTTGTTTGGAATTAAATAATCAAATAAGCATTTGGAAGATGGAAACAATTATAAGAGTTTGACACAAGCTACACCATAGTTATTATGATTAATGCGTGTGTAAACTAAAATGATTCAACGTAAAAGTAGGGTATTGTTCTGTAGTAGGTTCTTGATCTAGTCTAAAAACTGTATGCATATTCGTTCCACAGACACTATTTCTAGAGCACATTGAGATGCATTGCCATCTGCTAAAAATTCTTGGGGATGATGAAGCAACTAGTCATGACATGGGAAGGCAACATAAAACTGGATCATCCTTTGTGATTGCAAATTGGAATTATTTATCTGCTCTTAAGAAGGTGGACACTCAGTGCATAAGATACTTTTGTTTGGAAAAATAATCAAACATCCATTTGGAAGATGGGACTTTGCAATGCCTGCACATCATTTCTACCAATTGAATATCTTTGTTTAGGATCTGTAATTTTTATTTTGTTATGGATCATTCAAAACAAGTATAACGGTTTGACACAAGTTACGCCAGAGGTATTATGATTAATACAAATATAAACTAAAATGGTTCAACATAAAAGTAGGGTATAGTTCTCGAGTAAGTTTATTCTAAAAACTATGTATACATATTCTTTTCACAGACAAGAATTCAACATCACATTTTGATGCATTTCCATCTCCTAAAAAATTTTGGGGCCCAACTATAGACTATACCTAACTACTCAATACTAAATAGTGCTCGCTTTAATTCCTGAAATGTTCATTCCACCTTCAAAATCAGATGTTGTTAAAGGGGAAGATAAACAAACAGTACTGGAAATGGAATAATCATTTCCTTGGAGAATGTGCACATTCTGGCTCTTATAATCTACAGTTGACATCCGTCCAATTCCTTCTGGTACATTAGATTTAGTTGCACCAAGGCCATATGCTAGCATTGGCATACGGTTTAATTGCCCTGAACTAGGAGCACCAATAATACTGGCAGATGGAAAATTCAGGAGTTGTCCACTCTGAAGCTGAGAACCTTGAAGTTGTTCGGCATTTATAATAAAAAAATACAGTCTGATCTGCTCTACAACACAGTTAATGACAACGTTGTTTAAATTTTTCTTTAGAAACTTGTGTTCGGCCGCTTTTACAGAAAAAAAAAAAAGATTCACTTATAGTCTCTGCTCAACTCTGTGATGACAGGAAAATCAATCCCTTTCTATTACAACCAGATGCATTGGAAAGACAGGCTTGGGTCCTCATTCGTTATAGTTTTAGAGTCAAACCATCTAATTTTGTATAAGCAATTTCCAAATATCCAAAATAGTCATTTAGAATAAACATCTTCAAGAACAAACTTCATTAATTCTAAAATAAATATAGACACAATTTAACAATAGTATATAACAATTTGTTTTGAACAACACAAATTGCTATTGAGGCACCATTAATCTCCCATTCTCTGTTAAAAAGCTATTAGATCATATTTGAAGAGCATGATCGTGAGGAAGAATCATACAAAATGCACATAAACTGTAGCTTCTACATGAGGTATTGACCAGGCAATTTCTTTGTAGCATACATCTTACAAAATAATGTTACAGAAAATCACCTTGTTGAGATTCAAGTCTGAATCTGCAAAAAATTGAACAATCTGATTCTAGTCTTTCACTAGCAAGAGACCTCATTATATCCATAGCTAATAGCATCAAGGCTCAAACCCGACATGTTGGTTTCCCATCTTTTAGGTCCTCCTACTGGGCCTTCAATGTTGTAAGCATACGAAGCCATAGTTGAACCTTCACAATCCTGCGCCCTATCCATTCTCATGGTCCTTTGCAACAATATGAGACTCGAAAGTGTAGAAAAGCTATTCCCCACAAATGTATCAACCTGCAGGCATACTCATAATCAATTTCAGATTGAATGAGATAGGGATATTTTGAGTAGATATCCAGCACACCCAGTTTCTTCTTTTCGTAAGGGACTAAGAAGTCACTCCATTCCTCTAACAACACCCTGTCCTCTAAAAGATCATCGGCAACAGCCAGAAAAAAACAGAGGGCTTCTCCAGTCCAGGAATGTTAGCAACCTTCTTCACTATTTCCTCCTTACTACTGCAAATTTTCAAGTCCTTGCCATTTCTAGCTCTGGACCTCATCTCAAGCTTCTTGGACTGGATCATCCAATCTTTCTCAATTCTCATATGAACCGCCACATATTTGGGTTGAAATATGAAGGGAAGCATCTATCTTTTGTTGGGAGTTATATGCTTTCTGTGACCCGCATATGCCCTGTGGCCCTACATAGAATAATTTTAGAAGGATGCCCTTTGATCTGTAACAAGCATAAATGTGGAACAAGAAAAATCTGCAGAAACTTGAAAGCACGTAGATGCAGTTTAGCACTTGAATTGGTACCTGAATTGCATGGCCCATGTTTCCTCCATGGGATGGCATTGTACAAATGTAACGGTGACTTCCTAGAATGTGACTACCGGTACAAGCTTAAAATTGAACTACATGACCACACCGGGAATCTGCAGAATGTCACAGTTTTCAATGATGCAGGAAATGAGCTCATGGGCATCACGGCAAAAGACTTGTTCCTTCTTTCTATCGAACCAACTAGTCTGCAGGAAATTTGTGGCTGAATTTCAGGACAACGCTTCCAACTAACACTTTCCATTAAAGTAGATTTTTTTCAACGGTGTTCAACACTTGCAACCAACACTGATCAATTCAGAATAAATTCAATATGCCTCTGCATGCAAGGAAGAACTCACTAACATTCAAGCAATGTCCACTTCAAAACGACCTATTGTTCGCCGCCTATGAACTGCTTTTTAGGGTCTCTTCAAACACGACTTTTTGTACATAAACAAACATTTCCGCACAACTCATTGTCTCATATTGTTGTAAATTACACACCCATGTTATTATGATGCAAACTTTAGCTTTCACTTCAAATACTCTCTTCCAGTCATTCCAAAATATGTATGTTTGCCATTTACATTTTAATAATATAGATATCAAGATTTGTAAAGAGTTACTACATATGTTTCCCGTTTGTTGTCTACATGCTATGCATTGATCTCTTGCTTGCTAATCTATTCATTTTATCGTTCAAACATGCCAAACAAAAAAACAATTGAAGAAGAAGGGAGCAACATATTTTTTATCTTGCTTCTCTCCTTTCAATGATAGATGCCGAAATAACATATGATTTTATATCACTCCTAATTGCATGTTTTTCCTTCTACCTAATCTACCCACTTTCACTGATGTTGAAATAAAAAATATTAATTCTATGTTCAAATAAAAAAAGTTAATTCTAATACTTGTACTACATTCTCCAAACATGCACTACTTGTTTATCAAAACTAACAACAATTATTTGTACTTGTTTAGATATGCCTCTACATCCCTTCCCACCTCAAATGCTCTCCCAACTATAGAAACCAACCCATCTCACATTCATCAATTCCAATATAACCCTCCCCTTAATAATGAACACCATCGCTTTCGAGAAAGGATTAATGGACTTTCTACCTTGCATGTTTGCACAATATGCAAGGAAGCATACCCAGGAATGAAAAAAAAGCTTTTCCACGGTAGACTCTCTTGTTTTCGTTGTGCGTCATCTAAATCTACCAATCGTCTTTCTGAACTAAACAACATGGACCCTGGAGAACAACCCTATGTCCTTCACCAGTTAACACAGGTTGAAGAAATGCTCATCGCACGTGTCAATCCCATTCTACAAGTCACTCATTACCATGGTGGTCAATACAAATATAGTGGCCATACAATTAGTTTCCCTCAAGACATCACCACTATTGCCAAATACTTACCCCGAATGCTCTCTGACTTAGAAATCCTCATTGTCAAAAGGAAAAATCCATCTGAAAAGGCTTACGAATTCTTTGTTTTCCAATCACGTGTCCTTGCAGCCCTTGAATAAAAAATAAAAAATGACCCTTACTACCGTGATGTTCAATTCAATTCATCTACACTTTCTGCGCTGCCAAATCACCCTACAAACATTTCTTCCCTTCTCCATAATGTAACTACCTCCTCTTTTGAACCCCATCAAACCACTACTGATTCTACGTATGATACTGATGTCATGCTACCTCCATTAGAAATCCAACCCTCTTCTTTCATTCCAGTACTCCCAAATTCATGCACTGAGCTTGAGCACATTTGTAACTCTTTGCACTTGTCCCATTCAAATTCAACAAGCTCTATCAATTGGCCTCCAATATCTTTAACTGCTATAAATGAATACAACACCATCGGCCTCTTTGCCATGGCATTCCCCACACTCTTCCCTATAGGAAACGCAACGATCATGCAACCAAGACTTACAAAAGTTGAGATGCATGAATATGCTTTGCACTTGCTGCACTACCATGATAACCGCTTCGGACAACACCCAATATTCTGCTACTATCTTTATAACATTCTATTGCGCCACCGTAGCCAAGCAACAACTAATGTTTTCGTGAAGAAGTACATTGAGAACAACTTGCCAACAAAGGTTTCAGATCTACGCCAGTGTCTGCATGATTCTCCAGAATCAAGATTGCCAGAGCAAATAATGCGGTTTGGTTCAGCCCTACGAGGAACACGGTCTTTCTGGAACAAACGACGATCTGAGCTGACTGACATGATCATGCAAATAGGAAGCCCAACATTCTTCTTCACTCTCAGTGCAACTGATACTAAATGGCATGACTTGCACACAATCATGCCCAACAATGTTCCTTCCAATTCAATCAACCCCTTCCAATGGAAAATTCAAAACATAATTAAAAACCCACATCTAACAGCCCAATATATGCATTGCAGATTTACAATTTTCCTTGAAGAAATCCTACAAAAAGGCCTCCATGCAGTCGACTACTGGTGCAGGTATTATTTAATATCCATTTCCCTCTACATTAATTTTATACATTGTATATATATGTATTAACCATATGTAACCTTCATATTATTTTCAGATACGAATGGCAACATCGAGGATCTGCACACATTCATGGCTTCCTCTGGCTACAAAATGCACCAGACATGGACACACTTGATTGGGACAATGCACTAGAAGTTGCTAATGCACAGAAATATTTCGACCACTACGTAACTGCCTGGAATCCATGCCAAGCAGAACACCGAAATATTCCACTTCACCAATCAACAATTCATAACCCATGTCTTCTTGACACAGCATCAATATTCGCATCTAATCAGTCTGAAGACTATATAGAGCTCGTCAACTGCGTTCAACGTCATACAAAGTGTCATGAATCTTCTTGTCTTCATAAGAAAGACAATGTACTTAGTTGCCGATATGGAGTACCATGGGAGTTGAAATCCACTTCTTCACTTTTCATTGACGATAAAGGTCATAAAACCTACATCCCTGCTCGTAATGATGAAAGATTGAATATTCACAATGTCGATCTACTCTCTATTTGGAGAGTGAATGTTGATTGCCAACCAGTCCTTTCTCGCCATGCTATGTTGAAATATATTTCAAAGTATGCAGCAAAAGCAGAAACAAGATCTGAGAGCTATTGTCAAATGCTATCACGGCTATCACAAAGTGCCCTTCCAGAAGCATCTACTGTTGCTGTCATCCGAAAAATCTTTACAGAAACGATTGCAGATAGAGACATTGGTGCACAAGAAATATGCCATATGTTACAAAAGCTACCTCTCTCTCTCTCTGCAACCGTACATTTCGTTCTTTGAATGTCAACAGGGTTGTTTTCAGACGTGTTTCACAAGACACTGAAAATCCCGGTTCGACACCAAACTTTATCGTTGCATATATGAACAGGCCTGCCTCATTAGAATCACTTCCCCTCCTTGAAGCTGCTCACTCGTGGTCATATTCTGCCCAGCGAAGGAACAACCAATGGAAACACATATTCCCCCCAATGATTGTACATGTCTTGCCCTGTTACAATGTCATTCCTTCCTCTGCTAATCCTTCTTATGCCACCTTCTTCTGGAGTGAATTACTATTGTATCTCCCCTTCCGAACAATCCCTGATGATATTGGTTCAACTGATGCAGAAATTATCGCCCACTGGGAACAAAAAAAGGGTACATATACACCATGGCATGTCCATCGAGAAATTGAGAACCCACAAAGCCCACCTACTAAAGATGAAACTACCCCACACACCCCTCCTGATTCCATGTAGATGAATGAATGGCAAATCCTCTCTCAGCTTCACCCAGGTTACAATATTGCAATTGATGACCTCAACATGATTGGCTACCGCGACTTCGATGTCAACCACAATTGGTCACAAAATACTATCCCTCCCCCCTTGCAAGAAACTGCCATAAATTTCATTGAATTCAACCACTCAACCATTCAAAACCAACATCATTCTTTCTCCAACCTTCCCCATGATCACACATTATCCCCTACCCAAAACATAGCTTTTACCACTATTTTTTCACACTTCAAAGCCCCTTCGCCAAAACCACCACGCAAAATCATCATACAAGGGACAGCTGGCACAGGAAAATCCTATTTGATTAAATGTCTGCAACAATCATTTGTGGAAAACTCACCAGCAAACAAAAACCCTTTGTTGTTACTTGCACCAACCAGCGTTGCAACTTTCAACATAAATGCCCTCACAATTCACTCTTCCCTTTGTATCCCTATCCAAACAATGCATCCTCTCGAAGGCCAACCACTCTTACAACTACAAGAGCAACTCCGTCATGTAGAATACATTCTCATTGATGAAATGAGTTTCATTGGTCCCAAAATGCTTTCTCGCATTGACGATCGTTTAAGAGAGGCATTTCCTCTTCATCAGAATGCACCCTTTGGTAATCGCTCAATTATCCTTGTCGGAGATTTAGGCCAACTACCACCTGTAAAAGACATTCCTTTATACGCTGGGACATCACGTGGCACTACACTTTGGCGCAGCTTCGACATATTCATAACACTTTCAACCGTTTTCCGTCAACAAGGAACTAACCCATCCCAGGTTGCTTTCTGGCAAATACTTGCAAATCTTAGGAATGGAATAGCTACAATTGAAGATTGGAAGCACCTAATGTCAAGAACAAGTTCATCTCTTACAAATTAAGAGAAATGCACATTTGAAGAATCCATGCACCTATTTGTAACAAACAACTCAGTTGTCTTGCATAATAAGAAAATGCTTAAAAAATTGAACATCCCAGTAGCGGTTTGTTCTGCAGAACAACAAAGGCAGAAGACTCCTACTACAACAGAAGATGAACAGTTGCCTGCAAAAGTGCTCTTATGCAATGAACAAAAAGCTATGCTCACCAGCAACTTATGGGTACATGCAGGCCTCGTCAATGGCACACTTGGGAAGGTCATCTCAATATTTTATTCAATTGATTCAAAGCCCCCAGAATTACCATCCTTCGTGGTTGTCGACTTTAGACAATACAAAGGAACACCATGGGACATTTCACACCCAACATATGTACCTATTTCTCCCATCACAAGGGGTACACGCCGTCAAATACCACTTCAGATGGCATGGGCTTTAACGATACACAAGTCACAAGGAATGACATTAGACAAAGCAATAGTGGACATCAGCACCAGAGAACGCCAAGGGCTAACGTTCACTGCAATTTCAAGAGTGCGGTCATTTGGCAGACATACACATCAATCCAGCATTCCCATTCTCACGCATTGCACAAATGCACAAGAATCCATATCTTAAGCGTAGACAAGAAGAAGAGTCATTGCTTTCATCAAAATCTATTCAGGATAATACACTTTAGCCAATCGTACAACCTGTCTTCCAAAATTACACACATGGTAAACACCACTCACTATATAACAAACTTTCACATACATTTGCTTGCTATTACATTTACTTTCATATGATTTTATACTTGTTGGAATCGTTTATTTTATTTTATATATTCAAACAAAATTGTCAAACATATCCATTTTCACTTACAATGTTTCATTTCTGGATGGCAACAGGTATGGATACAAGCTACCTATGAATGTTGTATGCGTGTTGCGAAGAAATTCAACAACAGGAACTTACCTTACAAGATATGCAGAGAAGGATCTTGCCACAGCAATCATTGCCACTTTACCATTTGTGCCCAGCAATTGAGTTGTTAAAGAAAATAAGAAAACTACTTAAGCTAACAATTCACATTTATGAAAGAGATGGACACAGGAAAATGCGGCATCAATTGCAGGAACAACTCGCACAATATGGCACCACAATAAACACTAATTGGTGTTGTCGATGCCATGGCCCATCTTGCATATATGATTAGCTGCTTATTCTCAATTACAACTATATGTTATAGAATGCTTTTATTGTACATATGTTTAGAAGCCAACGAATACTTTCATTGTATATATGTTTAGTTATAACCTACCAAGCACATCTCTATGTGTAAACCATATGTTAAAGTGAAATGCAACAGTCATGCTCCTACTGTTTAGTTCACTCATCAATGGTAAATGTTTCACTTGCTTTACCACAGCTTTTATGCCTTCAAAGACATGTTCTTGGTGCTCTATTAAAGGTTTTATATGGTATTGGTACCCCTCTGCTTATTGTCATGTTTTCTTGTAGAATGTCTTCTTGATCTTTTCTATGTTCTGCAGACTTACCTAAAAATTGCTTCCATTTACTACTAGAACAATGGTACTATATGAAGATTGTACTTCCAATCATATAGTATTTCAAATATCACCTCAAACACTGGTGACATTACTAGCTGAATTTCTTGGGTCATCAATACCACAAATGCTTGTTGCAAACATTTAATCAATACCACAATACTCAAAAAATCATAACCCATTTAGTATTAAATTCATGTGCTTGGGTTTGTTTCAGATGAGTTGTTGAGAGGTAGGAATCTCAAGTTTTTTATCCTTAATAAATTGTGTATTATTTGTTGAGAGGTATGCATTTCAAGTTTTTTATCCTTAATAAATTAATTTAACATTGATTTATTGGTTAGTTTTTTCTCAAGGATTTAAAAAAAAGCCTAGTTCAATATAAAATAGTATATGCTAAAATTCAATTTGAGATGGATCAGCATAAAATTTTATATACAAAAGTTCAATTCGAGATTTTTCAATGGAGCTTTAGGTGCAGTTTACTTTGCAGTTTTACAATGTAAAACTATTTTTTTGGGTGGGTATTTTCTAATGTAAAGTTGATTCCAGAGGGAGTTCTTGATGTTTGTTGTTTATTTATGTAATAACAATTATATCTGTCTCTATTTGTGTTGAATTGAGAAAATATCCTTCTCTGAGCTACGAGAAATATCTAGACTTGAGTTACGAACTTACCTTCTAAATCTAGGATGCAAAATTTCGCTGATGAACTCATATTTTATCTTGGAAGGTTTGATGGCTTATACCGTTAGTTTGGTTGAAACATATAAATAGCCCATTGTCCATGCATTGTGTGGTGATCTGACAAATGAAAGAATTTGTCATTTTGTTTCTTAGCTATAGCAATGATCTGATGCAATAAAACTTTGATTTAGAAGTCATTTTTCCAGATTCAAATAAAAGTGTTCATCTTTTATTTATTTAGGAGTGTATATATTAATGGGAAGGACTATCCTGTGTACATGGTTATGGTCATATGTACCATATTTATTTTCCAATTACTCACTTTCCATGAGATGCATCTGATAATAAGTTGGTACCAACTTTAGTGCCATGCCAACTGAGTTGTGGTCTCACTGTAAAAATGTGGGAGTTTACTATTGCTGGCCCAGGTTCGACTCCCAGGAAAAATAAGAGAATTCTCAACCATATACCCAGAAGTGCAGTTCTGATATGAATAGATTTTAGCAGCAGATTGGGGAAATCAGTCCCTGACTTGGCCAAAAAATAAGGGGTGTTATGGTAAGGAGAAAAGAAAAATTTAAACCTGCAATCATATCATCTAAATTTAATTTAAAGCACTGGCCCGACAATGGTATAATAACAGAATAGAAATCATGATCAGGTCACATCTTGTTTCTAGCATTATTTTCCTTCCAAAATTTAACTCACTTCTTTTGTGGACCCCAAGGTTCATCATTCAAATTCACAAAGCTACTTTGAATCTACTGAGGGTTAAAATGGAACTATTTTGTATTTTTGTGTGTGCCTGTGTAACTGAAGTTGAACATAAATGCAAAGGTCATATTTATTCTTCCCTGGAATTTACTACAGGTGTTGCACTTTCTGTTATATGTAATAGGATGTTTCCCTGAAAGGTTTCCCATGCTGAATAGGATCTATGTTATGCACAAATGCAAATTTAAGGTTCCACACATCAAAATTTAATGCACTCCAAGTGCTATGCTTTTTCTTATTTTGATGCCCAACTGACTTATCTTAGGATTTATGTGTGCAATGCAACTCTAGGGTTCTGTACATTGCAGTTTATGCTCCACGTGCTTTGCAATTTTCGTGCCTCCCAGAATATTACATTCTCGATTCTCTGCACTTCGACCTTGTTGCCCCGGACACCCATTAACTACAGCACACAACCGAAGAAGAAAAGTATTATGAAGTTGAGATTGAAGATGCAGAGGATGAATCAGATTCTGATGTTGGGGGAGATAAAGACAACCAGCAAGTAAAGGGCAAGGGATTGTCCCCTCCTTCAGTTGGCAGTCATGAAATTTAAATATTTTACATACACAATGTATCAACCAACCATGGCTCTTGTGCCCACATTAGCATTACAATCAGTTTTTTTAAATTACAAAATCGGGGCTAAATGGGGAACTACTACATGCCTAGCCCAAAAAGAAAAGTCATCCACCTGAATAAGGATTTATTTCACTTGTAGAGAGGTCGTTGGACCGATTCTAGCAAGATGTTAAAATAAAGTGGACAAAGGAACATAACTTGCACCTAGATGAAACATCCCAAGCACATTGCAAATGGAACACTGCATTCCTAAAGCAAATTGGTCCTCTTCTAAGTTTGACGTTACTTTGCTGGTTAGGGATTATATAACTAGGTTTTGGACCTAGAATGTCATTCCCATGCTTCATGGAAATGCCTTGACCTAAGGTTATGACCATGGACCTTTATTTAAAGCATATTTTGAATGTCAATGAGCATTATTTCTAGCTTTTATGGAACTGTTTTGGAGGATGCTGCCCTCTTTGAAAGATTTTATCACTTCTCTTATGAGAGTTGAATGCATGTAAAAGCATCATATTGTTGTGTTTAACTTAGTCTCCAAGTTATGTGAGACTTATGGATAAACAAGAGTCCTCCTCTCATTTTGAATTGTTGTTAATTGTTGGAGAACATTTTTGAAGCCATTAATAGAAGATCATTATTTGGTGTTTTGGTGTCAACTCCCTTGATGTGGATAGGGTCCTCCGGCAAGGTGATTGTGGAAAGGTAGGATGGTAAGTTTAGTTCAGAGGGTAAGGATGTATAGGTGAGGATGGAGGTTAGTCTAGCTCTAGGTTGTCTGGCTTAAACATAATGGGTTTGCTTGTAACTCCTATCGTGCCATTGGTTCATATCTTTCCTATGTTTTTTTATTGCACTAGGTAATGCATGGATAAGTGTTTAGTTGCACCAGGTAATGCGAGAATTTGTAAGGTTGCACCAGGTAATGGGAGTGGTAAGGTTGTTGCACCCACCTCTCTTGTTTATTTTCTTGGTTTATTGAAGATATTGTTGTAGATGATTCAAGACTTCTACTAGGTATCAAAATCAATCCATTGAGCACAAACATTTTGTCACTTGGAAGGACATCTAGGTTTTATTATTCACTCTTCTCCTTGGTGTGGTAAGTGCTCACTCTCTTGTTTTGTTTAACTTTGTGCTCCTTGACAAGGGTTGTAATATTCTTTTCCATTCCATTGTTGATTTTGTTGGTGAAGGCTATTCCCTTGGGAAACCCTTCTTCTAGGGTTTTTGTTTTCATAGTTTGTCTTGATTAGATAAGGGATTATTTGATTTCTTTGTGCCCTAATATTTCACTCTAATCCACAAGCATAGAAATACCAACTTTGGATGGGTATCTTACTTGACTACATAAGCCCTAAGTGGGGATATGGAATTTAAGCTTACTCCCAACAAGCAACCAAAAAAATTCCTCAAAACCCTTCTCTTTTTCTTTTATGTCTTACAAAAATATGAAAATAAAAAATAAACTGTCAAAAAATATTTATTTATTCTCTAAAACAATATTCACAGATGATTTTTCATCTAGACATTTTTGTCCAAGGGTTTATGGTAAATTGTTGAATTTTAACCCTAAGTGGCCCAGGTAGCTCCATATATGTGTGCTGAAAGGTTTTATGTAATATCTTGCAAGCTGATTTAAGGATTTAAATAAATCTGAAAATTAATTACAGCAAACCAAATCAGGATTCGTGAAACCCTTAAACTAGGGTTTACCCCATAAAGGTGCATTATAACCTTGCCCTAGCTCATATTTCATTGATGGATTGTTATTAAAAGTTATCTAACACATTTTAACGGTGAAATTTGTCTCATTAGTGATTTACATTGCTTATACTTCAATTTTTGGGTAAAACTCTGGGGGATTCACATCTCTCATACAAGTTTCTGCTACTTTCATATTTGTGAATCATTTGAGCTTGTATTTAATCATTGCTGGGCTGCTTTACATAGATTTAGTGTTGCCCTAGCCAAGGCATCCAAGCTTAATGTTATAAGTGCTTTTAGGCACTCTTGGGTAGCTCTCCTCATCCAAAATCTGCGTTCTGTGTTTTGTTGGTCATAAATCAGATTCTGGAAAGTTAGGAGAATTTTGGGTAAAACTCTAGGGGATTCACACCTCTCTCATACAAGTTTATGCTAATTTCATATTTGTGAATCATTTGAGCTTGTATTTAATCATCGCTAGGCTATTTTTACATAGATTTAGTGTTGCCCTAGCCAAGGCATCCAAGCTTAACGTTATAAGTGCTTTTAGGGGCTCTTGGGTAGCTCTCCTCATCCAAAATCTGCATTCTATGTTTTTTTGGTCATAATCAGATTCTGGGAAGTTTGGATAGCAGCAAGCTTGTCCAATTTATAGTACATAATCCAGAGGTAATCTTAGAATTTCACTTATCGATTTGTGCAATAATATCTCGCTCATATATGGTAAAAGGTATGTTTTCTTTAGCTTAAATAATGAAATCATTGGGCTGATTTATATTTTTGTTGTATCATATCATATAACAGATTTCAACACTTATTAGTTAGCTTTAACGAATGAAATCATTGGGCTGATTTATATTTTTGTTGTATCATATCCTATAACAGATTTCATCACTTATTAGTTAGCTCTTAACTGTCATTAGTAGGTGGTGATTGATGCCCTAACTCTTCATTGAATAATCTTAAGGTATTTTATCAATTGATGGGCATTGGTCTATCTAACATATATTGAGGTGTTTGTTGGTGAAGTGAATTTTTTAGTGCCTACAACAAAATACTATACGAGTTCATTTCACACGCTGGGATGGCCCCCATGGCTTCAAGGAGATGACCTAAAGAGAAGGGGAGATTGCACTGAGTTGATAGTGGTTTGTGACCAAGTGTGCTTACCCTCTTAGCACCACTGTCAGAATTTTCACAAGGGGCGTGAGTTCGAGCGGTAATAGGGCTCGTGTTGCCTTGAGAATGTAGTAGTGCAATTTTTGTTAATTGGGAACCTCAGTATGTAGTAAGGCCATCTTTGACATGCTGCTGTAGGAAACAGTTAGATTTCCAATGTAAGATATGATTGTTGAGTGCAATGTTTGCGTGATGACAGCAAGGGATGCTGTAGCGTAGTGTATCACTCCTATAGATAGAGTCTAGCTTCTACACTTTGCTGATTTTCTAAGTCAACTGCGTATGAGCTATGTTTGAGCTGCCTGTGATCAGCTTGTATAATCGGCATAAATTTTCATATATTGGATTCACAGGATATTAAGAGTCAGATCAGTGATTGCTCTGAGTTTGGGTTTGTCCTGTTTAATTAAATTATTGGGGATCAATGAATGTGATCAAATTAGCCAATGTATTGAACAATGAAAAAGGGAGACAGTTATTAGAAAACGAACATGGGAGTTTGCAGAGGAGAAACAGGGACTACAAATGAAAATGGGAGAAACAGGACCTTTGTTTTGTTCAGAAAATATGCTCTGGACAACTGGGGAAAATAATTGGTTTGAACATAAATAAGTTCACATATGTATATTTTGTAAGAACAAGAAACATAAAACGAAGTAGAAAACTGATTAGACTGTCACTGTGTATCCTGTTAGAGCACCAAACAGAAGACAAAAAATCTGATTATACAGTCCCTTTGTATTTCAAAAGTGAGTATATCATCAATATACTCTAGGGTGTTCTCCGGTCAAAACTTTGTGTATAACCATTGGTGCGTATGGATCAGTTTACTAGAGTCTTTGTAAAGCCACTGGAAATTTGCAATGATGTTACAAGGAACATGCTCCAAGAAGAAATTGAATTCCTAGTGGATGGTACAGCTGAAAACAACAAGGAACATTCTCTAATGAAACTAAACTTCCACACTCCAAACTCCAATACCATGTTTGCTGAGGACATTGCTATCCTTACACCTGGGATTGTTGCTAAAAGGAGGAGAGGTAATTCTGTTATTTGTATCTTGCCTCAAACATTTAATGAATTTACTAGGGTTCCTACAATGTGTGGTAATGTGGAGATTCAACTAAATAAAAATGTAACAGTAGAACATCAAGAAGGATTGCAGACGAAAAATTCCCTTCAGAAAAAAGGTAATAAAGAATATTATCAAATATCATCTGCAGCTGGAATTTAGTCCCCCAATGCATCGTATTATGTTGCACATGAGATATACATTTCTCGATTCAGTTCGGGAATCTCAGGGAAGATGTCAGGAAGGAAAAGTGAGTGGATTGATGCTCCCGTGAACCATGCTAGAGACTAGCCAATTGCTCTTTGTTCCATAGAAAACAAGGTTCAGGAGCATGTGAGAGGACTGTTAGAACATCATATAAAAGAAGCTTTCCTTCCATGCTACTCCACACAATGGATCAGTGCCAAAGAACCAGAGCAGGGGAAGCAATGGTTAAATGACAATCCTTATCTGATAAAGTTTGAAATGAAAAATTCCTTCAATTAAGTAGGACCTAGAACATGCAAAGGAAGCAATTTTAAGGCATGGAGTATGTGGCCTAGTGAATGATCCATACAATGAGTTAGATCACCAACATCCTTCTAAACAAATGTAAATTAAGCATGTCAGAGAGATGCTTACAAAGGTAAGGTGCCTTGCCTAATACCATGATTACCATCTCTGGTTTGTTGCTCACCAAAAATAGTTAGAAGATTGAAATGGTGATGCTCCCAGTCTCCACGATATTAATGGCACTTCACATTTTATCAATACGCGTACCAAAGGAATTATAGTTCATGGAACTCGGGATATTGATTGTAAACCAAAACAAGTTCTAACTGGTCTAATAAAATTTAAAGTTGGATACCTATTGTAAACGCATGTGATAACAAACACTACTTATGAGAACAATTGTGTTTGACAATAGAAATCTAATTAACAATTTTGTATTTTCTTTGGATTAATACAATTGTGTCTCTTCTTCTAGTCACTAGTTTTAGTGACCCACTGGTGCTCACTAGAGCTGAAAATTTTCTTGTCCTTGCCTTTGGAGCAATTGTATGTATGTGGAAGGAAAAGCAATTATGATATCGCTATTGACTTTCCAGACCATTGTTATGTACTTTTTCAGGTCTGAAGATGTGTAACTTGTCGTTTAGCTTGGTACATTCTCTTGTATACCACTTTACTTTGAATTTGTCAATATCATAAGTCCAATAGCGGTTTAAGTGTATGTCTGCATGGCAGAACTGTTTGCATGGCAGAACTACATTGGGCTTGAATCATCATTTCATGTTAGCTAGATACGTTTCTCTTACAATTAGATTGTAATATCTTTTGTTTCTCTTACAATATGATTGTAATATCTTTTCTTTCTCTTCTGTGGGAAATTTTGTACAGGATTTCAAACATTGTATATAAATAGAAAAATGCAGAAAGTGACAGTCGAATTTTGTACTCAGAATTATGACAAGAAAGCCCCTGCTGGGTTTGTGAGGAAAGAGAGCTTCAACACCAGTTCTGTCTCCAACCGCCAAGATGATCAGTATGCAACTAACATGTTTACTGAAGAATTTCTGCTATTCTCTTGTAATCTATAGGCCCCCAAAGCTCCTCATAGATGAGATTTCATTCTGTAACTAA
Source organism: Pinus taeda (assembly GCA_000404065.3). Taxonomy (NCBI): domain Eukaryota; kingdom Viridiplantae; phylum Streptophyta; class Pinopsida; order Pinales; family Pinaceae; genus Pinus; species Pinus taeda. Next base: position 23,621 of record APFE030137642.1, read on the forward strand.
ATTTTACAATTCCAATTTAATAATCCTATCGGCCTCTCTTTGTACCTTTTGGGACAATTACTAGTTTAACTTCTAGAACACATCACCTGACACAACTCGTCCTTCGGCGTGCTTAAGTTGTGGGCCCCGTAAACACGTCGTCCTGACTCTTTCATCACTGGTCGATTGTCTCTTTCGTCAATGCCTAGGCATCCCGACGCCTAGTCAGTCCATTCCATCCTTATGTACTTCTTTCTCGAGAAAATGGGATGGAACCTCTAACCTAGTGCTATCACATTCTGTCTCCCGGCATTGTCAAGTCACTTGTGTCCCAACGCTATCAAGTGAGTCGAGCAAATGGGATGGAACCTCTGACCTAGCGCTATCACATTCTGTCTCCCGGCGTTGTCAAGTCACTTGTCTCCCAACGCTATCAAGTGACGAAATTCCGTCGAAACATTTAAAAAAATTAAGTGTTGCGCCTACATGCTTTCACATGTCCTCGAATTCCCTCATCACTCCTATAATTCTCTTTCTTGCTATGGATCTTAAAATTAAAGATCCACTGCGACCTATGTTAATTAACGCACTCTGTCAAAGTTTAATAAACTAACTGTTGTGCCCTCTTCCCATGCTCCTGTTTCACAACTCTAATTGTTTGTATCACCACTCTGTGCACTAATGCTCCCGATATCCACTTTGATTTTACTCTGTAGTGGGATCATTGATCACTTTGTTGATCAATGATCTTTGCTTCCAAATCTTGTTTTCTCGCTTCTTCAAAGTGCTACCACTTCCTTACCACTTCCTTAGCTTTATTTTGTCTACAAAGACTTTGCGTTCAACATATTATCACATTTAACCTCTAATAAACATACACGCACTCCGAGACACAGTCATTCTTGTTCTTAATTATAAATAACAAGTTATTATGAACATATCAATCTAGAACACTCAAAATAGAGTTCTTCTTCCATTAACACAAATAATAGCTACATAGTTGGAGAAGCATTTTTCTTCTGGCCAGAATTACATTCATTTAGCCATTTTTGGCATTAAAGCCAAACAATGCTTCTTAGAGCTTCTCATTGTTCTCCCTATAAACACACTACTCTCTCTGTATCCCATATATGCTCTTTGATTACATATTTATACAGAAAGGATCCAAAACTAAATTTTGGTGTAGATCCACTATTTTCTCACCTAAACTAAATCCTCTAGATCTATATTTTCCTTAAAAGATCCAACTAATCCCCAATTTCCTCTTACTTTCTCAATATTCTTGAGATATTTCCTAAAGAGTAAATCTGATTACATCAATCCTTACCTTAAATCATTTACGTACAATTATTCTGAGAAACTTAGGAAATAGATTAAACAATTTCACTCATTTAGGGAACCAACTCCCTTGGAAAATAGAAAGTCCCCTACTCTAGTCAAATACATTATGACAAAAGTGGGATGCTCCTGCATCAAACTCCCAAGGTAGGAAAATATCATGGTCCCCTAACCATGTGTATGTTTACGAAGTCCTCCTCCATCAAAAACTTTAGTTTTAATCAATCCTTTGTTCTGTCATCTCTTTGTACTATTGTCCTCAATTCTCCAGGTTTCCATACTTTTTATTGTTGTTGTCCACTTTCTCTTCTAAGGCAAAGTCTTTCAGTCAACTACATTTCCTTGTTGTTTGTTCTCCTCATTCTATTGTATCTTTTCCTGGATGTCTTCTTCATCAACATCCACATTTCATCAATCATTACATCAACCTCTACTCTCAGTGGATCCTTGTTTTCAATGTCCTAAAACTATTGTTCATTCTCCTCTTCCATAATAGTTATAAAACTCTTATTAATCCACTGGTCACATTTTACAATCCTCTCCTTATTGTTTATGAATGCCAATTCCTCCAACTTTGTCTTCACAAGATGAATATGCAGTCTTTGGCTCTCTATTCTCCCTTCCAAGAAATTTAATTCTTCATACAATTCAATAAAATCTTCTTGAATTGTACCTATGTCCTTTGTGCAAAATCCCCCACTTGGATTTTATGTCTGCCACTCCTCCAAAAACTCCATGTTGTTGTCTATGCTTCCTTCCTATGGCATTAGATTTTCAATTAATATTGAAATATCTTTGAGCATGTCTTCATTTAGTAATTCCCGACATCCAGTTAGCCCAGTCCCTCCTTATGCGCTCCTTTCTCGAGCAATTGGGATGGAATCTTCAGCCTGACATTGTCATGTTTTGTCTCCTGGCACTGTCAAGTGTTGTCTCTCAGCGCTATCAAGTGACAAAATTTTTTCATAACTTTTAAAAAAACTATGTGCTGTACCTTGTGCTCTCCCCTATTCTAGACTTCCCTTGTCGCTCCTACAATGCTCTTTCTTTTTCGTGGATCTTAAAACTGAAGATCCACCTTGACCTTTGTTAATTAACACACTTTGTCAAAGTTAATAAACTAACTGTTGTGCCCTCTTTCCATGCTTCTTCTTTGCAACTCTAATTGTTTTGATTATCACTCTATGCACTTACACTTTCACTACCCACTTCGATCTTATGTTGCAGTGGAATCATTGATCATTCTGTTGATCAATGATCCCTTCTTCCAAACCTTGTCTTCTTGCTTCGTCAAAGTGTTATCGATTCCTTAGCTTTATTCTTCCTGCAAAGACTTTGCGTTCAACACAAGATCACATTTAACCTCTAACAAACATACATGCACACTATGACACAATCATTCTTGTTCTTAATTCTAACTAATAAGTTATTATGCAAATATCGATCCAGAACAATCGAAATAGATTTCTTCTTCCATTAACAAAAATAATAATTACAAATGCAGAAACTTTTTTCTTCTGGCCAGATTTACATTCATTTGGCCCTTTTTGGCATTAAATCCAAATAGTGCTTCTTCGAGCCTCTCATTGTTCTCCCTATACGCACACACTACTCTCTCTATCTCACATTTATGCTCTTCGATAACATATTTATACAAAAAGGATCTAGAACTAAATTTTGGTTTAGATCCACTATTTTCTCACCTAAACTAGATCCTCTAGATCTATATTTTCCTCAAAAGATCTAACTAATCCCCAATTTCCTCTAACTTTCTCAATATTCTCGAGATCTCTCCTAAAGAGTAGATCCGATTACATCAATCCTTACTTTAAATCATTTACATACAATTATTCCAAGAAACTTAGGAAAATACATCAAATTAAACAATTTCAATCATTTAGGGAACAAACTCCCTTGAAAAACAGAAAGACCCCTACTTTAGTCAAATACATTTTGACTTAGAATTAGGATGCTCATGCATCAGACTCCCAAGGTAGGAAAATATCATGGTCTCCTGACCATGTGTATGTTGATGAAGTACTCCTTGATCAAAAACTTTAGGTTTTTAATTGATCCTTTGTTCTATCATGTCCTTTTACTATTTTCCTCAATTCTCTAGGTTTACATACCTATTTGTTGTTGTTGTCCACTTTCTTTGCTTATGAAAATTCTTTCAGTCAGCTGCATTTCCTTGTTGTTTGTTCTCCTCCATCTATTGTAACTTTTCTTGATGTTTTCTTCATCAACATTCACATTTCATCAATCACTAAATCAACCTCTTCTCTCGACAACTCCTTGTTGTCACTATCCTCAAACTATTGTTCATTCTCCTCTGGCATAAGAGTTATAAAACCCTTGTCAATCCACTGATCACATTTTGTAGTCCTCTCCTTATTGTTTTTGAATGCAAGTTCTTTCAACTATGTCTTCACAAGCTGAATATGTAGTCTTTGGCTCTCTATTCTCCCTTCCAAGAAATTTAATTCTTCATGCAATTCAATAAAATCTTCTTGAATTGTACCTATGTCTTCTGTGAAAAATCCCCCACTTGTATTTTATGTCTTCCACTCCTCCAGAAACTCCATGTCATTGTCTATGCTTCCTTCCTCTGGCATGAGATTTTCAATTAACATTGAAATCTCTTCAATCATGTCTTCATTTAGTAATTCCTTGTTTCCAATATTTGTATACTCTCCTCAAGATGATGTTGTTTCATCCTCCTAGTTCCACTTTGATCTTACTTTGTAGTGGGATCATTGATCACTCTGTTGATCAATGATCTTTGCTTCCAAATCTTGCATTCTCGCTTCTTCAAAGTGTTATTGCTTCCTTAGCTTTATTATACATGCAAAGACTTTACGTTCGACACGAGATCACATTTAACCTCTAACAAACATACATGCACATCGAGACACAATCATTCTTGTCCTTAATTATAACTAACAAGCTATTATGCACATATCAATCCAAAACACTCGAAACATAGTTCTTCTTCAATTAACACAAAAAATAATTACAGAGTTGCAAAATCCTTTTTCTTCTTGCCAAATTTACATTCATTTGGCCCTTTTTGGCATTAAAGCCAAACAATACTTCAATGCTCTCACTATTCTCTCTATACACACACACTACTCTCTCTATCTTCCATTTATGATCTTTGATTACATATTTATACAAAAAGGACCCAGAACTAAAATATGGTTTGGATCCACTATTTTCTCACCTAAACTAAATCCTCTAGATCTATATTTTCTTCAAAAATCTAACTAATCCCCAATTTTTTCTAACTTTCTCAATATTCTCGATATCTCTCCTAAAGAGTAGATCTCATTACAACAATCCTTACTTTAAATCATTTACTTACAATTATTCTAAGAAATACATCAAATTAAACAATTTCACTTATTTAGAAACTCCTTGGCAAATAAAAAAACCCCTACTCCAATCAAATACATTTCGACTTAGAATTGGGATGCTCTTGCATCACATATCGTCTTTTGTTTTTTGGTCAAAAACCTTTGACTTCTATTAAAACTAACAAATCTTATAAATTTTTCATAATGTTTTTCAAAAATTCATATTCAAATAAGTTTCTAGAAATTAAAATTTATTTTCTAATTTTTTTTAAAATCAAATTTTTTTTTTTTAATTGATTGTTGAAATTTGTTATATGTTTTTAAAGTCATTTATCATAAAATAATTAATTTAAAAATAATAATATATATATATATATATATATATATATATAAATATATATATATAATATTATTTATAATGACACCTAGTCGAAATTGCCATTACGTTTAGGGCTTTTACTAAAACAAAAGTAGCAATGCTAGATCATAGACTTTGTCATCCATAATGATAATGAGATTGTCTTTCGTATTAATCACATCATTAATATTTGGTCGACATTTTGAACCGAGTTGTCTTTAGTGAGACCTTTTGGAAGTTTTTCTGGTGGGTTTTTCTAGTCTAATTTCTATAAAATCTGACAGGAATTTATTGAACTCACAAGCTTGATGGGTAACCCCCTCATAGTCAAAGTTCCCTAGGGGATTTTCAGCACCAAAAACAAGTTTAAATAACACAAATCAAGATTTCACCTCAATTTGTTCCATCAGATTCCAACACTGGAAAGTCCAAAAAGTCGCACTAAACACAACTTCGTTTTGAACCATCTTTGCCTTGATGATGAACTACATTAGATGGTTGGAAACATCCACCAAATCTTAATGATGTGGTTAATGCAAAATACAATCTCATTATTAAAAGTAACAATGTTTACTTGGCAAAAAAAGGCTAAGTAACCCTGATTCACTCATTGCAAGTATTAGAAATATGTACTTACATTTTTTTATAATTAAATTTAATAAATATTTCGATATATATTGTGTGGTGTGAGAGAGCGCTATCAGATGTATATTGTATAAATATTTTATTTTGATTTTATTTTAATATTATATTAATTTAAAATTATACATATAGAGAGAGTGTTAATTTTGTTGTATTAAACTAGCTTTGAATATATATAAATTATACATTTTATTTACTATTAGTTTAAGGGATTGCAAGAAATTTATTATTTTTTATTTATATGCAATTTCATACTTTTAATTTTTATATGGTTTAAAGTTTTAATTGCCTAAGGCTTCTTATTTCAAGTTAAGGTTTATGAGGATTAGTTGATTTTTTTTTTTTTTTTTAATTGAAGGCCTTGAGAATATGCTCAACATATGTTTACTCTGAATGTTTATCAAGGGTTGTAGTGTGTTACACAATTTGTTGGGTTGCATTGACTTTTAATAAATTTAAAAATTATATTCTATCTCCCCACCCACCAATTTCTTAGGGATTTGAGATTATTCCAATTCTAATAAGTTCCTCATTATTATTTACAACATTCATTTATGTATAAGAAAAAATTATTTAGCAAAATGGTCTATTACTTTTAATCAATTTAAAAAATTAGATTGCTGCCAACTGGTTTCTGCCCACCAATTTCCTAGGGATTTGAGATTATAGCAATTCTAATAAGTTTCTCCATTATAAGTTCCTCATTATTATTTATAGCATTCATTTATATATAAGCAAAATGGTCCATTTTACAATAAAATTTGTAATTTTTTTTTTCAAGTTAACATTTTTATAGATGGTTAATAGGGAAATGTGTGCATTGGTAAGACATTCTTCGTATTACAATAGTTTTTTTGTTACAATAGTTTATTTTTCTTATATTTATGAAACCTTCAACTATATCAATCAAATTAATACTTTTAATGTGGTTATACTAGTGAATATTTAATGAAAACATTTTTATTTAAAATCTTCAATTACTTTTTACATAATAAAAAGTACAAATAGCAACGTGACATATTATACACACTTGAATAATTTATTAATCGAATAGATTTCTATATATTTAATATTGAAATCTTTTGTTAAACATGGATATTGAAAAAATATTTTATTTTTCTTAATATAAAGTTGATATAAATTATATTATTTATCACAGATAGCAAAATAATTTTTTTGTTATTTAAGTTTTTTTTTTATTAAATGTTACATCTCAACTGAACATAGCATGAATCACATAATGTAGTATCAATAATATTATTTTTATATATCATTTGTCAACTCCATATTAAGCACTGAATAAATTACTTCTCACTTATATTAAAAAGTTTTTTGTTTTTTTTGCTTTCAATTACTTTATCTTTCTATATAGAATTTAATGTGAAATTAAGGTGAAAATTGGAATATTTTATTAATGGACACTTTTTTGCTTTATTACTTGTTTTTGTGACACATTGTTTTATCCTTTTAATTTTATATAATTTGTTTCGTTCCAGTCATTTTCTGAAAAAATAATGGGACAATAAAATTGACAAATTTTCCAAAGAAATAAGATACATTTACATGCAGTGATTTTGCCGAGTGATGGATGTGGCAACTTATCCTCATACCCTGCAGGTAATGCTTTCAGAAAAAATGAATGCAAAATGATTCGATTCAATAGTGATGCATTTATCCCCTCCTCCTTCAAGCCTATGGAGGATGCGGGGCTGGTAGAATCTAAGCACTCTTTCCTGACTCTTTCACCAGAGCTGCAGAGAAATCGTTAAATGGTAGCAAGTTGTCAAAAAAGTCGTATTCTAACCCGATTGTTTTTTTATTCTGAAATTTATGGAAATTCAGGTCATATTTTAATACAATTTTATTGGGATTTTTGTAAATCTAAGTGGCAGTTGTCAAAATTCAAGATTTTAGGTGCTCCAGAAGTTTTTGATGTTGCTGAATCTATTTCCACCATGAAAAAACATGATTCAAACACCGTCTCTACAAGTTTTTTTGAATTTTTTACCTAAATTCCAACCACTTTTGACCATCTAAACAATTTCTCCACCTCCAGAGATGACTCCGTAAAAAATATCAAGGCCAAATTGTTGTATAGAAAAAAGTAGAAATTTCCCATTGAAGTTACTATATTCTTCCTAACTTCAACCTTAGATCTCCTCGGCATTAAATTTCTTGCCTACCAAAAAAATAAGAGTTAAGCAGCAAATTTACGAAGTTTCTATAAATTACACGACTGATGATCAATTACTTTCCATATGTATTGTGCATCGATCCTCGATCTGACATGCAAGCAAATCGTCTACTGAGAATGAACGCAGTAGCGTTTATTGAATGTGATATCCATTCAAAATCCAAAAATGTCACATACGTGTCTAAGTCTAACAATGATTATGTTTCTTTTTTAGTAAGAAAAAAACATATGCTTTTTATATATATCAAGTAAAAACAGTACATATAACAGATATTGAATTTTGTCAATACCGTCCAAGTTCTTTATATTGTCATAGATACCGGAACATATTTGCAGCTATACTTGTGTTCAATCTAAGTTATATGCCAAAATGTACCCAAAGGTAGATAAAACATAAATTTTGTACCAAATATTGTTCATTTTATTCCAACACTGGATATCCTCCATATATCTACTTTTAATGTATGCTATGTGCAAAAACAAAATAACATTCACCAAAGTCACCATCTCGGTGTCTCAAAAAACAAAATATTTGCAGTGTTAGACCCCATGAAAATGTTGTTGTTATCGTGGAAGTGGAAGTATCCCTGCTTCCACTTTGTTGTGTCCCATCATTATTTCAATATGCATCTCGTCCAGATCATCATGTAGTCCCATCTTAGACATGTGGTCCACATTTTGATTATATTCCTGTCCAATATGTTGCATCGTTGATTCTCTAAAAGAGGCCCATAGATTCTCAATCTGGCTGAGCCATCCATGTAGCATTGGTTGGTATATTTTGGTGTTGCCCAGTACATGTTCAATGACGGTCCTAGAATCTCCATAAATGTGGATGGTGGAAATGTTCAGAAAGGATGAAAACCAAAGCAGGCCTGATAGGACCATCGCTTCAGCCTTCATATTCGTGCCCCTTCCAGCTCCCCAATGAACCCAGAGTTCTTGCTCCTTTGTTATTATATTCCAAAAACCACACCCACAAACACCCCTTTGTGCCACACCATCAAAGAAACCAATTGGGAATTTAATCCCATAGCTAGTCCCCTTATTGATTGTTCTTTTAGGGCCGATATCTTGTACATTTATGGCAAAATACCATCTCATAATTCAATCCATCATCTGCACATCATTTTCCATATATTCCTCAAATATAATTCTACTGTGTCTATGCCATATCTCCCAGAATACGACAAGTGGAATCATTCTCCACGTGGGTTTTTGTTTGCTCCACCAGTTCAAACAAACATTGATATTATCATATTGGTTGAATGGAAAACCAATATAATCAGAAATATTACTCCAAATCTGTACAGTTATCGGACACTTTAAAAAAATATGTAAATTATCCTCCTTCGCATTTTTGCACAATGAACATAACCCTGACCCCTGTCAGTTCCTCTTTTGAAGATTTTCCCATGTTAGATTCTTGTTTTTCCAAACAAGCCATAGAAATAATATTATCTTAATGGGCATCTTAGTTTTCCAAAATTTATAAAACCAGCATACCTCTGTTTTGTGCACCTCCTGGTTACATAGAGTATTATATACATCTGCCACCACCACGCCTCCTTCCTTCATCTTGCATGCCCATGTAATCTGATCTTTGCCTGCATCTCGGCTGACACCAACTCATTTCATCACTATCCTGATTTGCTCCCATTCTTATGCCATCTAGCCCTCGAGTCCCAAATCCCTTTCTCTTTTCCATATTGGAATATAACCATGCCATTTTCGAATGACCTAACTCCAAAAGAATATACTACGACTATTAATGCATTGAATTAGACCTTCTGATATGTTAATGTCCCTTCCCGTACCAAGTATATGGTCTAGTCCAAACATGGCCTGATGCTCTGACCCAAGCTTCCAACACAGATTCTACAAAAACCATTTTTTTTATTTTGTTCAAACTAAGCCATATGGCCGATCCCGAGGTAGTCCTAATGGACACGTTGCGCATCCAAAAAACAAATCTTTTATCCTTCAGGTATTTATATCATATAATGTTACCCCATATGTCGGCCCCAAATAAAGCCCTCCACAATGTCTTCTGCAACAACGCCCATCCAAAACGTCTCATGTTCAAGATACCCGAGCCGCCCATTTGTTTTGGCAGAGAAATGTAATCCAACTTAACCAGATGATATTTGTTTGTGTGTGTGTTGCACCAGACCATATATATTGTTCCATAATTCAGTTAAGATACTTGATAATAGTGTGAGGGAGATAATATCAATGGGCCCAGTAATGACCCTCCAGTGAAAGAGATTTGAATTCCCACCCAGTGATCTTCTTATAAAATATATCCATAAGCCACATCCAGTCATTAATTCTATACCGACAGGGTTTGATATGATAACCCAGGTATTTTATGTTTCCCTCCAATGTATCAACCTCCACCCCGAAAAGTCTCTGAATGTATGCAATGTCATCCATATCAAAAGTGCCATATAATATGATAGACTTCAATAAGTTCATGATAAGGCCCGTGGCATTTCCAAACTTTGTAACAATATGATATAAAGCTAGCCAAGCAAACCAATCCATCATCCCCATAATCAATACATCATCAACAAAGAAGCTATGTGAAATCTTGATATCGCGTCCCAGGGCTAGTGCCCCAAAGTTACCCTCCACCACAACTTTTTTGATGTGTACGCTGAGGCCATCCATCACCAGTATAAATAATAAGGGCGAAAGAGAGAACCTTTGTCTAAGACCCCGCCCAAACCCCAAAAAACATGTGGGATATCCGTTAATTACAACAACATAACTAACATTCGTAACACATGCCATGATCCACTCATCAACCCTGGCTTGGACACCAATTTTATGTAGAACCATCCTCAGATATCCCTAATCAAGGCAGTCATATGCCTTTTGTAAGTCAACCTTCATAATAGCCACATTTAAATTTTTAACATGGATTGAATGAATGCATTCCTGAGCAATCGCCACGCATCATGAATTTGGTTGTTTTGTAAGAACACGAATTTCTTAGGAGATATGAACTTGGATAGAGTGTGCTTAATCATGGTCGTAATAGTCTTGGAAATAATATTATAAATAAGATTACAAAGAGAAATGGGCCGATAATCCGAGAAAGAATCAGAGGAGGCCCTCTTCAGGATGAGAGCAATGAAGGTTGAATTTATATGAGGATGAATAAAACGCCTAATCCTCGATTCTTCCACCATATCAAGAAGATCCCCCTGGAGAATGTCGAAGAAATGAGTGAACAGTTCAGCCGTCCCACCATCTGGTCCCGAGCTCTTATTGCCTTTTAAAGTTTTAAGCACCCCCAAAATTTCTTCCCCCGTGACCGCTTTGTATAGGTTCATATTAGCTTCCTCATCAAACATCTTGGGATATACATCCACCCCCCACGTCTGATCCTCAACACATCTAATTCCCTGTGGTAATAAGCCCGTTCAAAGTGTTGAACCACTGCTCTACATATCTCCTGTTGTGACTGACACTAGCTCCCTTTTGCATCAAAAATCTCTCATATGAAGTTTACCTTCCTTCTATGATAGGCATATCAGTGAAAAAATTTGGTGTTTTATCCCCTTCTTGAATCCATATGGCCCTACTCTTTAGGCACCATGTCATCTCCCTGTTTTGTAGAATTTATTTCCTTTTAAGCTCCAGTGAATGAATTTGGTCCCGAATAGCATTTGGGGGACGATGTGATAACAATAGTGGTCGGAGGGAATCCAAGGACACCGTTATATCATTCAAATCCTTTTTCTATTGGGCGCACTTCTTCCTCTCCCATGCTTTCACCACAACCTTAAGAGCTTGAAGCTTCTCCAACATTTTCACCATGGGTGAAATATATCGATTCTTTTCCTTATTCCAGGCATCCCGCACCAGTTTATCAAATTCTGGGTCCTCCAACCACACCCAATTGAACTTAAATGGCATCCCATATCTGATATCTTCGTGCCTCCAATTAAGGATAATGAAGCGATGGTCAGAAATGTAGTTATTCACAATGTCCGATTGGACGAACCCAAGCCTCTCAACAATTTTTTTATGTAGCAAAAAGTGATCCAGCCTTTTAGCTACATATCCATCACCTGCTCTATCATTGTCCCAGGTAGGAGCAATCTTGGTGGGGCATATGTCTACTAAGTTATAATCAATGATTATATCTTTAATTTGTTCTGCCATAGTGTCAATTTTTCCATACCTTCCCCACACCTCATCCAATCCAATGGCGCAATTCAAATACCCCGCCATGACCAATGAAACCAATCCCAATACCTCTGATGCTACCAGTTTCCTCCAAAAAGAGTCTCGGTCCCTATGTGGGGCATATATATTCAAAATGTGAATTTGTCCCTTTAAACATCTAATATATCCAACTAGTAGAATACCCGCAAAACATGAAAAAGCCTTCATCTTGACCTATCGTGGATCCCATAAAGAAACCAAACCCCCTGAGAGGCCTACAACATTTGTAGCCACCATATGCCAGCCAGGGAGCATCTTCCTGAAGTATTTGATCACCTGGAGAGCTGAATGCATAGTTTCCTATAGGAGAATGATATAAGGGCACGTCGAGAGGAAAAGTTCTTTGAGGGCCAAAAATTTATGGGGAGCCCCAAGACCCCAAATAATCATGGAAAGGATGAAGTTCATGGCAGCCCAGGAGCAGGCATCATTGCTCTAAGGGCCTGAGGAGAGATGGACGAAGAAATGGGAACATCAATTAGAGAATGAGGGTCTGATGGAATAAAAGGAATATGACAGGAGCATCCTCTGAAATGTATACTATCTCGACCCTGTTTCCGTTGGACATTGATATTTCCCATCGAGGAAGGACTAATGTGGGGGGATGAAGAGCTAGGTGGCTTATGAATCACGAGAGTACGAAGGTCCAAGGTTTTTTTGGAGAAGGAAATCTAAATCACTATCCACCGAACTAGTATGAGAGTCTATGGGTGACATAGGCGAAATAGGTCGAGGCTTGGATGGCTGAGATGGATGTGAGGTGGGTGGAGGGGAAGGTGTCAGGATATACGTAATATGTGAAGTGGAGGGGGCATCATAATTCGTCATATGGGGTGGTATAGTATTCAGAAGAGGCGGGTTATCACAGGTAAGAAGAGGAATCTTATTCGACAAGGTCAGAGTGGTGTCATCAACTACAGGTGTACCAAAATCATTAGAAGTCCATGGGGATGATGGCACCAAAATAGGGGTGGACTCAACGCATTTCATAGGATGAAATTCAGAGGATGGAAATGGTAAGGTGTAAGACGGAGTACCTGATGAGAGTTGTGTGCCTCTCGGATGTTGAGTCACCCCATGACCAGTCGCATGTATATCTGGACGACAGCTAGCCTTCTCCTTTGCACCAAAATAGTTATGCATGTGTGTCATGCGACGACCACCCATCTTGTGTGAACATTGTACCATAAGGTGTCTAGTATGATGACAAATGAGACAACAAAATGGAACCTCCCAAAAGTCTAGTCTCTGCACCAGGTGGGTGCCTTCCCATTGAAGTTCGATGTGGTCCGGGAAACCACCACTGTAATCCTTCTTGATCAATATCCAAGCAATTATTTTATCCCGAGCATCCAAGCATTGGGTCGATGTAAAAAAACTTTCCAATCGCATTGCCAATGTCCATGAGTACTTGCCTAGTCCAAAATTCAATTGGAAAACCCATAAATTTAAGCCAAATAAGTTTGTTCTTAGGTGTCTCCTTCAGAGGATTGAATCCAACATACCAAGCATGTAGAGCCAAGAAAATCCGCCCTTTGATCCATGGAAGTGCCTTATTTTTGAATAAATCCTCCTGGCTGAGGAAATGAAAGCTATACCATCTACCCATCAAACGCACCACCGAAGGCATGTAGCCCAACAATGACTTCCACTTAGTTTCAACCCAATTCCTCATTTCACCTTCACCCAATTTAGCAAAATACCATTTGCCAACCAACGCCCTCTTCTATAAGCTGTTAACTCGGTCGATTAGAATGTCATGGCCAAAACAGAGCATAGGAGCCGGGATGGTGATTTTAATGGATCAATGTTTATTTCGGCCATGTTTATCAAAACCTTTGTGTCTCTCCACATGCGAACTGAGGGTTGCATGTCCTCCACCTGGCTAGTCGATCAGGGCCCCCACCAGGTGCCGAGTATGCTGATCAGTAGGAAAACCATCCCGCTCTAACCCGGAGAATAATCGATAATTCGATTCAGCCGCCATCGTGGCCCAGATGTAGGCCTCATGTGCCGATGTGTCAGATTCAAATGGATCCATCGTGGACATAATGAAGGTGGAATATGTGAATCAGATGATGTGGATAAAATAGTATACAATCGTAAAAGTGCGTCAGGGTGGTAGGCCAGACCACCGGGGGGATCCTGCAAAAAATCCCAACAGGAATGTTTTGGGATTCGCAAATCTAGTGCTGAATGTCAGAACCCACACAGAATCATACTTGCATACCGCCAATCGAGGGACGTCTCCGTCAAATCGCAACCCGAATTGGTGAAGAAATAGAGCCTTGCAAATAAAATATAGAATGTCTGATCCAGAGAAGCAACACGTAGTAAACCAATGCCCAAGATGTCAGAAACTAACTCACAGAAGAATAAAGGGGATGTTGACCCATGCCATCTCAATTTTAATTGTCCCAACGCCCTCCTTGCGAAAATTCAAATATGCCATAGGTTTGATTATATGGTCGTCTATAAGTCCAATACCACCAAGAGCATCAGAACCCGATATGGAGCATACCAGCAATACCGCTTCCAAACAGAGCCAATGTCGGAAAAAATTAGTTAATTATCTTTCACAACAATAACAAAAACAACACCCCCAACAAGTCCACCACCTATTACACAATCGAAATCCAAATTCCTTGCAAGGCCTTGAAATAATGAAAGAGTTAATCCAACGCTTCCGGAGTGTGTAGTAATTAATAGGGCTAAGACAAGATCCCTCCCACTGGTTATAGTGTGGGCAAGTCAGAGAAAGGAGGTTAGTCCAAATAGGCATTTGGATGCCCGGAGGTGTGGGGTATGGTTCCTAATTATGCAAATAAAGATGTAGATGGCAATAAGGAGAATAATTAGACTGTATATAATCTTCGACTATAAAAAAGAGAGAAGATTGACCAAGTAAATTTCGGGCATACTAAAACTAGATTAATAAATGTAACCCTTATCCTAAAAACAACTATAATCCCCAACTCCTATAGTTGTTATACAATGCAGGAATGGTAGCAAAGATACAATGCAAAATCCAAACCGAAACAGAATGATGTTTAATAGGAAAAAACTAAACACTACAAATTTTACACAGTGTTAAAAAACCACCCGAAATCACCCCAACTATTTATCCATGTGGCATTCACCAAAATAGAGCAGGTCTCATCTGAGAGCTCTGTTCCTTCATACCTGTAGAGGAGCTTTGAGATGTCTAGAATGGTAGTAATGGTTTGTTACTCTAGCTCTTTCTTCATCTCAAACCGTCTTGTTCGACACGACCTGTCACGCCCCCAATTCTTTTTTCGTTTAATTGGCCGGGTGCGGCACCGCCTAAGTAACCAACATCTTTCATTGTTAACTTACTTTACGAACTACGCCTTCAACATTCATTATAAACATGAATAACATCATAATGTGCGAAAACCATTATAATAGAGACATGATAAAACAACAGCTTGAACACAACCATATGCAAGAGAACTTCTTTTATTATATATATGAGAATTTGTACAATGACCGGGAGCTGGGCTCAACTGACATTTTACCCAAGTTGGGCACCCACCCTTGCAAGAGCGCACGGTGGTCTTACCCAAGACTTAACCAAATTTTACAGCATACAACAACACAAGTTCATTTGCCAACGGGCGGACGCGCCCGTGCACGACCCACGCCCGGCACAATACAACTCGCACCAACAACACTGGCGGGCGGGCGCCCTAGCGCACCCTCCACCCGTGCCTCAACCACAACCAACTTAATGCTAACTTCGTGTGGGATGACCAGCAGGCGGGCGCATAGAACTGCACCTTGCCGCAGCTCCCTTTCACCCTTCTTCACACCTTTGATTCGTAGATGAGCGACTTTTGTTCGTTGCAATGTCAATCCACATCGCAAACATTTATATGTAACCTTGTGTGGAGGTTGCCCCATGGCCGACCTCTCCACCAAATGTGTTTACAATGGAATGAAGCCCCTCCACAAGGTCGGCTCGCCCATCGCAACACCACACTCCAACACACCACATAAACTCGTGGAAACGCCATTACATCTGCACATGTGCCTACCCTTGTCGCTCCACGCACCATTGCATGTGTTAACTGCATCGCACGGAGGTAAGAACGCGCGCCCGACTGCTCAATGACTGCAGGACGTTACATCCTCCCACACTTGAAATCATTGTCGCCCTCGACAATCCTGACTGCCTCAGTATCTTCCGTTCATACTTCGCAATCTTCTTCTTCCATCTCCAAAGTGAGTCCTCCGATTCCCAGCTCTCCTCTTCCGGTGCATTCTTCCATCTGACAAGATACTCCCATTTCATGTGGCAACCAATCCCTGTAGTTCTGAAGCTCAAAATATTCTCCAACTCCAATCCTGGTTTGTCCACAATCCCAGCTGGTCCTCTCGGCAGTTCAGCTCTCTCTAGATGATCAGCATAAAGTCTGCATCTCTTCAACTGACTAATGTGAAAAACTGGATGCTTCATGTGCATATGGTGTGGAAGCTCCAGCTCATAAGTAACTTCCCCCACTCTCTTCTTCACCTGGAATGGTCCCTCATGCTTCCGTGTCAGTTTGCTTGCAGTCCCCTTGGCTGGCAGAAACGGCTCCCCAGTAATCTTGAGAAACACCATATCTCCCACACTGAATTGCACATCTCATCTTCCCCTATCAGCATACTTCTTCATTCTCCTTGCAGCATCATGCAAGCGCAACCATGCCAACTCCAAGGTCTCCTCCCAAGCCTTCACGAATTTCTTCGCATGAGGACTCCTAAAAAAACCTCCTATCACTACGGTGTGTGGTGCAACTAGCATCTGTCCATTCACCAACTCAAATGGACTGTACCCTGTCACGGAACTCTTTTGAACATTGTAGCTAAACTGAGCAATATCCAAGAGTTCAGGCCAATTCTTCTTATTAGCCGTCACATAATGTCGCAAGTAGTCCTCCAGCAATGCATTGATTCTCTCAGTCTGCCCATCTGTCTGCGGATGGTAACTCGAACTCATCAACAACTCTGTCCCCACTAACTTGAACAATGTGGTCCAAAATCTTCCTGTAAAATGCAAATCTCTATCCGACACAATGCTCAATGGAATTCCCCAATACTTCACTATGTTCTTAAAGAACAACCCCGCAGTCTGCTCGGCTCCACAAGGCATCTTTGTAGGAACAAAGACAACATACTTGGAAAAACGATCAACCACGACCATGATCCCATTATACCCCTGAACCTGTGGTAACTGAGTGATGAAGTCCATCGAGACACTCATCCATGGCCTCTCAAGAATCGGTAAAGGCTGCAACAGTCTTCCTTGTCTCTGAGTATCTGAATTGTCCTGTTGACAAATGATGCACGTATGTACATACTCCTCCACATCCTCTCGCATCTTCTCTCAAAATAATCCTCTCTCCAACAATGCCAAAGAACGACATTTCCCTGGGTGGCCAGCCCACGGAGAATCGTGGCACTCCTTCAAAAGGTGCCTCCTTAGTCCAGATGACTTTGGAACATAGAGTCGGTTTCCAAAGAACAAGAACCCGTCCCGTAGAAAGAACTTCCGTGTCTTCCCCTCCTTTATCTGCTTCACTATATTCTGTGCCAAAGTATCAGTTTCAACACTTTCCTTGAGTTTATTTTGCATCTCTTCTGACATCTGAACCCGACTTCTACTCCTTGCTGCCCGGTCTTCACCCTCCAATGCTGCAAGTTGTCCCTTCTTGCTAAGGGCATCTGCTAGCGCATTGTGTCTACCCGGTCTTTACTCAATAGACATGTCGAATTCTGCTAAGAAGTCCTTCCAACGAGCTTGCTTCGCAGAAAGCTTCGGTTGTGATGCAAAATAACTTGCTGCAACGTTGTCAGTCTTGACAACAAACGACTTCCCAATCAGGTAATGCCTCCACACATGAAGACAGTGGATGATCGCAGTCATCTCCTTCTCATGAACCGGATACCTTCGTTCTCTATCCTGCAACTTCCGACTCTCATACGCCATCGGATGCCCATCCTGCATAAGAACCCTTCCTATGGAAAAATCTGAAGCATCAGTGTGTACCTCAAATGGTCTCCCGAAGTCAGGCAACTTCAGTATCGGTGTTGTAACCATCCTCTTCTTCAAGTCATCAAATTCCTTTTGACATTTATCCGTCCAACACCACCTCTTGTCTTTCTTCAATAATTCTGTCAATGCCGATGTCACCTTGGAGTACCCTTATACAAACTTCTGTTGGTAGTTTGTCATGCCCAAGAACACCCTCATCTCATGGACATTCTTCGGTTCAACCCAGTCCTCGATCGCCTTCACTCTGGTCGGCTCCATCCGTATGTATCCTTGACCAACAATATGCCCAAGGAACAGAATCTCGGTCTGAGCGAACACACACTTAGACTTCTTCAAGAACAACTTATTTGCCCTCAGTGCCTCGAACACCATCGCCAAGTGCTTCTTATGATCCTCCATGTTGTCACTATACACCACTATATCGTCCAAGTACACTACTACGAATGAATCCAAGTATGGTCATAGAACATCATTCATCAAAGTGCAAAACATAGCAGGAGCATTGCACAACCTGAATGGCATAACAAGGAACTCAAAGCTACCATACCTTGTTACTATCGCGGTCTTCTTCTTGTCTCCTTCAGCTATTCGCACCTAATAATACCCATGCCTCAAGCCCAACTTGGAAAACACTTGGGCTTTCGCAAGCTTGTCAAAGCAATCAGCAGCCAATGGCAAAGGATACGTATTCCTTACCATCTACTTGTTCAATGCATGGTAATCACAGCACATCCGTAGCTCATTCAAATCCTTCTTCCGTTGGAACAATACCGGAGCTCCATAAGGGGACCTTGAAGGTCTAATGAAACCTGCATCAGCTAACTCCTTTAGCTGTCGTTTCAATTCCTCCAACTCAGGCCCTGATAAATGATAAGGTGCTTTAGCCGGTGGTTGCTTCCCTAATTCAAGCTCAATGCTATTGTCCACTGCACGCCTTGGTGGAAGCTTCTTCGGTAGCTCATCTGGCATCAAATCCGCATACTTGGTCAGCACCTCAGAAATCTCGGCTGGAACAGGCGTCCCCACTCCATCACCTTCGACTCCCTTGAACATCACCGCATATGTCTCCATATCTGACTCCTTCATAGCCTTCTCCAAACTTAGTGCAGAAACATGCTGCACCTTGACTTCCCTCCTTTGCCTATGAGTGGGCAAAGTCCAAGTTTGTGACTGTCCAACCAGCACTACTTCATCACAGAAGGGGACAACAATAGCCCTGTTGCCCTTCAAGAAAT
Source organism: Pinus taeda (assembly GCA_000404065.3). Taxonomy (NCBI): domain Eukaryota; kingdom Viridiplantae; phylum Streptophyta; class Pinopsida; order Pinales; family Pinaceae; genus Pinus; species Pinus taeda. The sequence continues at coordinate 43,023 of APFE030137642.1, forward strand.
CCTGTCTGAGTATCATATCAAAGTCATTCATCTCCATCACCGTGAAGTCCAACTGACCCTTCCAGTCTTTTATCTGCATCGGCACTTCGTGTGCCAAACCCGCCACCTTAGCTCTAGAGTTCACTGCCTTGACTTCCATATTCGATGGGAAGATCATCAGTCCAACCTCTTTTGCCAACCATGTCATCATGAAGTTATGAGTGGCCCCCGTGTCCACCAGAGCTTGAATGTTCTTGCCACGGACCATCAAGTCCACGAAACCCAAACTGTTCATCCATGATTTCTCCATAACATTTCCCTGCATACATATCTGTTTCGTGCGTTCATCATCAAGCAACGGCTTCACCACCTGTGAACCTACTCTGATACCACCTGTCATGCCCCCAATTCTTTTTTCGTTTAATTGGCCGGGTGTGGCACCGCCTAAGTAACCAACATCTTTCATTGTTAACTTACTTTACGAACTACGCCTTCAACATTCATTATAAACATGAATAACATCATAATGTGCGGAAACCATTATAATAGAGACATGATAAAACAGCAGCTTGAACACAACCATATGCAAGAGACCTTCTTTTATTATATATATGAGAATTTGTACAATGACCGGGAGCTGGGCTCAACCGACGTTTTACCCATGTCGGGCGCCCACCCATGCAAGAGCGCACGGTGGTCTTACCCAAGACTTAACCAAATTTTACAACATACAACAACACAAGTTCATTTGCCAACGGGCGGGCGCGCCCGTGCACGACCCACGCTCGGCACAATCCAACTCGCACCAACAACATCGGCGGGCGGGCACCCTAGCGCACCCTCCACCCACGCCTCAACCACAACCAACTTCGTGTGGGCTGCCTGACAGGCGGGCGCATAGAACTGCGCCTTGCCGCGGCTCCCTTTCACCCTTCTTTGCACCTTTGATTCGTAGATGAGCGACTTTTGTTCGTTGCAATGTCAATCCACATCGCAAACATTTATATGTAACCTTGTGTGGAGGTCGCCCCATGGCCGACCTCTCCACCAAACGTGTTTACAATGGAATGAAGCCCCTCCACAAGGTCGGCTCGCCCATCACAACACCACACTCCAACACACCATATAAACTCGTGGAAACGCCATTACATCCGCACATGTGCCTGCCCTTGTCGCTCCACGCACCATCGCATGTGTTAACCACATCGCACGGAGGTAAGAACGCGCGTCCGACTGCCCGATGACTGCAGGACGTTACACGACCGATGCCAAGCCCCAGAGCATGCCGGCACCATGTGGAGCAAAAACCGTGATTATGTTATTTTCAAGGTCGGTAAATTTTTTATGAACTTGATGTTTAAGTAACAATTAAAATAAATCTGACTGAATGTGTTTTCCCAAAATAATTTGTACATTTAGGTTTTTTTTTTTTCTCGCTAAAAAACTAATCTATTAATTTCATCAACGGGCAGTACATTACAGTCATGTGGTGTCATCGCCTGAGTCCAGGCGTTGGCATTTTGAGCCAGGTATCACCCCACTTGGGGGGACTGAAACTCTCCAAAAAATAACCCATCCCAAGCAAAATAACTGAACCCACGTAGGGGCGACCGACTACAGGCAAAATAACTGAACCCCCGCAGGGGCGACCGACTACAGGAAAAATAACTGAACCCACGCAGGGGCGACCGACTACAAGCATAGTGATCCCGCGCAGGGGTATCTCAAAACAGGACTAGTCAAACGGATTATCCCACGCAGGGGCAGTAATAGACAAGACCATAAAACCATTGAAATTATCCCATGTCGGGGCAAAATTAGACAAGACCAGAAAGACAGTGAAATTATATGAGCCGAGAGCCAAAATAAGACCTGAAGGGGGCTGGAGACGGTGGAGCTGAGCGGAGGGCTGGCTACTGCTCCGGCTCCTCTTCGACCACTGGGCACCCCCAAGATTCTTCATCTTCTGCTGCAGCAGGGTGGGGAACCGGGTTGACATCCCTCGCTTTGGAAGTTAACGCCTCCGGCAGCGTTGGACCTTGCTCTGCCACCCATCCTGGCACTTCTTCGGCAAATGCTGAGCCCTCGTTCTGGTGCTGCTGCTGTTTTCCACGGAGCTCCTCACCATCAGATGGTGCTTCATCCAGGAAAAGAACCGACACATGAGCGTTGATGCGAGGCCTGTCCAACGAGCTACTGAAGGTGAAGATGGCCGAGCCAAAGGCCGGCGAAGGAGCTGAAGGGTCAGGGCTACGGGAGTCCACAAATTGACTGGCTTGAATTGGCATGGCATCAAGGAAGCCATGGCAGCAACATCGACAACGATAGGGGTTAGGAATCTGAGCAGGAGGCCGAGAGGACTCTCCCCTGGCCGAGCCTCGACGGCAAGGCGGACGCTGCCGTGGCCTGACCATGCTTGGGACAGAGCCGAGGAAAAGGAGCCGAGAGGGTGACGGAATTGAGGCAGAGGCGAAGAAGGGGAAGGACGCCAATTCGCAGTCCCCTCTCCTTTCAAAACAACGACCAACGAGCAGAGGGAAGGAGGGTGAGGCCTCCCAAAGAGCAGGTGGGCAGGCGGGAGCCTGAGCATGAACCAGCAAGCACAGAGCATCAAAGGCCGAGAGTTGCATATGACCCAACATGAATTGAGCCTCATCATCATCTGATTTAAACACTGAACCTGTACCTCGAACCTCGATCGCCATAACTGCTCGTTGCAGACGAGCTTACGACAAGAATGGCACAATGAATGTGCCTCCAGGTTGAACCCCACCCTATATTCCATGGCGGGTTCCGGCATTGAATGCCCTCATAAATCTTGGGGCTGCCCATGTCCTGCAAGTGGCGCCTCCATAACTGATGATGTGTCACCCGCATCCGGGAAATTTGAACATTTAGGTTAGTTTATAGGTATATCTATATATACATTTATTTTTAATATAATATATATATATATATATATACTATATATATATTAGTATTATATATATATGGAAGTATTCTCCTTTGTGATGATGAGCATCATTATGTTTTTTTATTACGTAAGGTTAACCAGACTTATCAAATGCATAAACTAAAGTAAATTAATATTTTTTTTTTTAGTTTTTTTTTTTCAAGGATAAAAATGTTAGTTGTATTTTAAGAGAATACAATGTTGCGGGGCACATTCAAAACTTATTTTCCAGCCTGTTACTGAGATTGCCAAAAACAGAGTCCTAAAACTTTTATATTTTGTTCAATATAAAGACAAAATCAGAAATGGTTTTTATATTTTGTTCAATATAAAGACAAAATCAGAAATGGCTATTAAATAGACTCCTAAAACAAAACGCTATTAAAAAGATTCCTACAACTTTTATATATTCTTTAATATAAGGACAAAATCGGAAATGAATGTTAAAGTGTACCAAACTCATATCATAACTCTTTTACAAATAAAACAAGGAGCCACTGTCGTGGCGGTAGTCCCTGCCGAGGTCTGCGAGGACAACACAAATGGATTGTATACTGTCCGATTTGAAATGGGATTTGAAATGAAACTACAAAAAAAATATTACATTAAATATTTAATCTTATGATATAACATTGATTCTATTAAATTATAATATAGAAATACAATACTGAATCTGGAAAAACTGCAAGCAAAACTTATAGTGGGTGGTATAGTTACTTGCTTTGTGAATGTAGTTTCTCTTGTTTGAAAATGCCCTTAAACCAATGCGCAGAAGCATTCCAATGTAGTTTCTCTTGTTTGAAAATGTCCTTGAACTAGCGCGGAGAGGCCTTCGAATATCTTTCCAAATTGTCTTTGTAATCCACATAATATAAATTGAGAAGATAACCAAAACGAGGAGACTATAACTTACCTAAATATATAAGGGCATTAAGATTGAGACAATACTATCTTATCATAAAGCCCATCGTTCTTTGAAAACAATACTATAGACGAGATTGCAATGCAATGGTATACCTGCCGAAATAGGACAGCCAGGGAACCAGCAGCAAACAAATATTGTTTCAGTATTGACGTTTGAAATTCAGCATCAACTCTGCCGTAAAACCGCAACCCACACAGTGGAAAACCTTGTTTGTTCAACACAAAGTTTTGGACAGCAGAATGGAGCTACACCAAAATAGAAATAAGATACAACCAGGAAATCAAGAATGGAACCAACAGCAAATATTGTTCATATTTATAGAAACAGGACACAACCAATAAACCAACAATAAAGTTAGAAACCAACAATAAAGTTCATAATTTTAGTATTGGCCTTTGAAATATATGGCGCTTTGAATTTGCAACATCAACTCTGTAAAAATCCAAGGCCGAGACTTAAAAACTCTTTGTTCACCACAGTTGTCGACAACAACCGAATGGAGCTTCTGCACCATCTGCAACTAAATCCTCTTTTTCTGTCATAATGCTCATACTAACCCTCTTATTTTATATAAAAGATGTATAAAATAGTTAGTTGATAATTAATTTTTTTGCATTTATAAATCAACCGTCTTCATTTCCTTTCTCAATATGCATTTAAATATTTTTTATAATCTTCTCTGTTATTCATGTGTCCAATGAATTTCGCATTCATTGTTTATCCAATCAAGTTAATATCTATCTATTGTCAAGATATGGACCAAGCTCTGACGAAGCATGAGTTGTATCTACTTGGCACATGTAAATGCCTAGAGAAGGGTGCACTTTCCCTCTCTTAGAACTCATGTGTGCAGTTTCTAGAGCTTTTTATAATGGCGCTCTTCAATATTCGGTGTCTATAAACACATGCAAGTGATTTATTACAGAAAGTGCTTCAAGAAATCCTTAGATATAATCTAGATCGACTGAAGAATTGAAACTTATTTGCCAGCTTGGCACCAGGCAACTGAACTTATTTGCCAGCCTGACACCACACAATCGAACACCATTACATCACATGTGGCAGATCAAATTAGTTTCTTTTGCATCAGTCCGAACTCTAGATGTTCTATGTCAACTTGGCACCAGGCAACTGAACTTCTTTGCCAGCCTGACACCACACAATCAAACACCATTACATCACATGTAGCACATCAAATTAGTTTCTTTTGCATCAGTCCGAACTCTAGATGTTCTATGTCAACTTGGCTCTGCGCACATAACCATGTAGCAGACCAAACTATTCCCTAGTCCACTCAGTACACAATAATATAATAAAAATCAGGGCCAATCCAATCCAATCCATCATTCATGAGGTAATCACCATCTTAATTTGGGAGGAAAATACTGCACAAAATAACAAGAGAGTCAATTCATAGTCAAGCTTTCCAGACAAATCAACACAATTTGTACAGACAGTGCAGCTTCAAATGAATGCATATTGCAGGAAAGTCGTAGAATGGATGAATACCAAGACCAACCTTATCAATGAGTGATTGATAATATGGCTTCACTTCCTCCACATCAATTCTGACCTTACTCTTGCTGTATAAATCATATTTATTGTTCACATGAAATAAATAGTGATCAGAAATGCACTCAAGATTATAACAATTATGATAAGTAAAGAATGAGAATGACCCAGTGCTCAGTTTCTTACTTGAATATTTTAACCCACTTGAGCATCTCCTTATCTTCATCATTCAGCAAGTGCATGTACGCACCTTCACGATGCAGAGCTGTAGCAAAATACACCATCCATTAGATGTGTTATTAGTCCAGTTAAATCAGAATTTTCAGGTTTACAAAGAAAATGAGATATTGTTTTGCTTACGGTAGAAAGAGTGAAATCTTATGACGAAGAGAGCTGCAGGAGGTAATGTTGTGTTATTCATTTTAGCCACCTGTTCAATCCATCAATGAATAAAGCAATCAAACATTCTATGTAGGCATGAAATGAAGTGATATGTTGGCTTATTTTCTGAAAGTATATTACTAGGTACATGTACTCATCGTGACCCCATGACATAAGAACGTTGTCCAGCCCACATTTTTCAAAGTACACCCCGTTTTTGCTGTTGCATTTTGGGTTGTCAAAATCTAGATTGTCCTTGAAAAACTACACACAACAATATGAAAAACCTTTTAATCATTGGTATATTACAAGAAATCTGCAATGGACCAAGAACAAAGTTTTCAGAAAAATACCAAATTGTAATCATTGGTATATTACAAGAAATTTGCAATGGACCAAGAACAAAGTTTTCAGAAAAATACCAAGTTGCAAAATGAACAGAGAAGCTAGATATACATTACCTCGTGGTGAACAATGGCTTCACTGAAAGGGCATCCCAAAGGAAAAGTGTCACCTGTATAAATTCAAATATGAAAGTTTTTTTTATTAGACATGATTAACAACCAATCTAGTCCATTGCCCAGAACAATCCAGCATCTGCGAATTATAACTAAAATATCATTCAGGACTCTTTAGGAAGCTAAAAGCATGAGAGATGTAAATGATGAATACATTCCATTTCATTTTACAGTGGGTAATGTTCACTGAGCTCTCACATACAACCGCCCATTGAGGCTCCCCTCCAAAGTTAGGATGCAGTAGTACCTTGCCCAGATCTGCATGCATTTTCTCAATCACAATTTCATCTATAACTCAATCACAACTCAACTAGAATTATAATCCTATGACATATACTGAAATAGATTATTGTTGAACTAATCTCAGTTGGTTTGCTGCACAAGTTAGTATTCAAAGAGTTAGATGGGGTGCAACTCATACCATGGATGAGGCTAGTCAAATGAAGCCAATCTTCATTTGGGTAATCTTTACGAATAGCCTCTGCTGTTTGTAGGAGGTGTTCTATTTGAGGTTCATCGAGGTCAGGGTCACTCTCATCTACGAACTCGTTTAATAGTTCACAGCATTCCCAGATTCTCATGACAGTTTTGTCAAGCTTACCGTAATGTTCGCGCTTACTTAATGCCTGCAACCACACACAAAATAATACACCAATGTGGATAACCAAACTCTTATTACAAGTGAGTGCATCCATGGTAACACAATTTTGATGCAGTCCAGATATTGTGCCTCAAACTCTATTCAGCAGAGATGATTTTTCTAGTTCTTTTTCTCTCAAATTGATTACAGAATTACTAAAAAAGAGATTTGTAGTGTAGTAATAATAATTTAATTTTAAAATTATTATTAAAACAGACATCAAATTGATATATAAAACACTTTTATTTATGAGATAAAAGACCAACTATTCAGCAAATTGAATTTGATAATTAAAGATCTGAGAAAACATCCATACTCATGAAATTAAAGAGTATCCTTATGTAAATTGTAGATTATGGACTCCCAGAATTCTCTGGGATTCTAAAGACATGGACTAGGTCACCCATGTCTCAAAATATTCAAGGAATCTGCCATCTGCTTAAGCTCACAATTGAAAATGGGCATATTTTTTTCATGGGTATATTTTCAACCAGCAAAGTCTGTAGCAACTTGGTTCTTATCTGCATTACGAGAATACTTATAATCAAGGGAGACACTAGCAATGTACCCTTGGAGGAAAATGTTACGAGAAAACTTATAATTAAGGGAGACATTAGCAATGAGAGTACAGAACTTACATAATCATATGTCTAGTTGATGTGATTAAGTCTATAAAACTCTTGCACACCAGTCCGCCTCTCGCTTTCTCTTTCATAGTTTCTGTTAGGGCTCAACCATTAGTTTTTCACATAATTTGTCATGCGACGATCTACCTGGTGAAGTGCTCTGTAAGGTTTCAATACCTGAAAGCATGACCAAAGGCATTGCTGTCTGGTGTGACAAAACCCCCATCCAACTGAAGAACGTGGGATTGGGAATGGCCTGTTTGGGTTTTGTTGATATCATTTCCTTCTAGGAGGGGATCTGCAAAAGCATTTATTTAAAACATAAAATAAAATCATCTTATCAGATGAAAATTTTTAGAGATTGCATTACAAAACTAAGAATATGACAAGGGAATAAAAATTCATTGCATTTCAATATAAGGTGATGACCTTGAACGATGATTGTCATCTTCAATTGAATTCAGTGTGCTTAAAATCTGATTGAATCGCTGAAAGAACCTGCAAGGAAATCAATATATCTATTTGGTCTGAGCATATCGTTGGCTATAGCCATACTTTGAGATTACACAAATCAAACTGCAACCAATATAAAGACAAGCAAATGGAGACAAAATTTTAACCATACCGCAACTCTGGTTCGAGCAAAAGAGGACTGAGAGAGTACAAAAATTGGAAGGAGGCGAAGAGTACAATTTAGGGATGTTGTATATATAGTGGAGAGGGCTTGTTGGGGCTTGCAATGCCACCTCAACCGATTCAGGAGAATGAGTCAGACAACATATCCGATTCCAGAGATATGTTAGAATTTGTTACGCCAATTTATTTATGTTTATAAAAAAGCAGAGGAATATCAATCACTAATAGATCATACTTAATCAAATTGGTACAATGCTAACCTGCTGTAGTGCTGCCAGAATTTGTTACACCGATTTATATATATTTATATAAAAGCAGAGGAATATCAATCAGTAGAAAATCACACTTAATCAAATTGTTACGATGTTAACCTGCTGTAGTGCTGCCAGAATTTGTAACACCAATTTATATATATTTATAAAAAAGCAGAGGAATATTAATCACTAGCAAATCACACTTAATCAAATTGCTACAATTCTAACCTACTGCAGTGCTACCAGAATTTATTGATAAATCACCTTTGTGGAAGCCGCTTGTGTAGCCCAGAATTAGAGAAGGCATTGGGTGGAGGAATTTCGTAATTTTTCCCTTCATTAATGCATGTTCATGGCATGCAATTCTATCACTCAGCTAGTTGAAGCCGCTTGTGTAGCCCAGAATTAGAGAAGGCAGAGAAGGCAGTGGGTGGAGGAATTTCGTAATTTTTCCCTTCATTAATGCATGTTCATGGCCTGCGATTCTATCACTCAGCTAGTTCAACTGTTCATTTTAGCGGAAATGGGAGGGTAAAAAAAAATAACAAAAGTTGGCCAAAACAAAAAAGAAGAGAGGCAAGTTTCGAAAATTTTGAATTTGTAGGGTCTAGATAAATGTCGTATCTTGCAGAAGTCTCCATAAATTTCTCAAGAGTCTTGTTTTCCAATTATTACAAGTGCAAGGCGCCATGATAAAATCAAAGCCATCGTGAAGGCTACTATCACGGCGGAAGAAGTTTGTACAAGTAACGATATACGATCTCCAACCAGGAACCTCACCCATAATACAAATAGAACATTCTAATTATCATAAGACTGACACAAATCCTAACATTATTACAAATATTAAAGCATTTAGGTCAGGTACTTGCCACATTAGCCTCCGTTGCGAGTCTGGAGCAAAGAGTTCGGCTAGAATTCTCGTCCTTGTCGAATCACCCAACCTCGAATGTAAAGATCTTGGATAGCATCCGCTCTCGAATTCTTTTTGTAAGATATTCCCCCATAGCTACAAAATTGTAATGTTGCAGCACGTTCACTAAGAACGCTATTACTACCAAGGCCGCAAAAATGGAGGAGTATACTTTGATTTTGGATTTGATTTGGTGATGGTCTTGAAGAAAAAATACAGATATAACTTCCCCAAGGAAAAAGGAATACACAGGTTGAACTGCTCCAAAAGCTAAGGCTTGTGCACAACCTAATAGAGCATGCTTCCATTCTGGAGTATTTAAAAGAAACAATCGACGAAATGAAGGGGTGGACGGAGGCTTCTGTTCAACTATCAGTTCTCGCTGGACTGATGCAGACATGTTCGAACTCGATCTGTTATAGATGCTAGAGCTCCTTGCTCTCAAAGACCGGTCTAGCACAGTGGAGCCTTCGAATTGCTCATGTTGCTTATCTGTCGCGGCCTGTTGCAGCTGAACCAAAGTACCATATGCTCCGTGGGGTTTATAGATCAGATCTTCATGCATACCTGTCTCGATCACATGACCATTTTGAACCACCGCAATCATGTCCGCGTTGCAGATTGTGGAGAGGCGATGGGCGACTATAATTGTTGTGCGTCCGACTGAAGCTTGCTCTAAAGCATCCTGAACAATCTTCTCCGACTGTGCATCTAGAGCACTCGTGGCCTCGTCTAGAAGAAGTAGACGAGGATCCTTGAGCATAACTCTTGCAATAGCTATACGTTGCTTTTGCCCTCCAGATGTCTGGACTCCGCGCTCACCCACCTGTATTACCCAAATGAAAGGAAATTCAAATCGACTGTACCTGCCAGAAATGGAAGATGAGAAAGAAAATATAAATTTTACCTGCGTGTCATAACCATCTGGTAGTTGACTAATGAAATTGTGAGCATTGGAAGCTTTGGCAGCAGCAATAACCTGATCCGTGCTGGCTCCATTGAATGTCATCTTGTATCTCGCAACAACCTCCATAAATTTCTCAAGGGTTGTGTTTTCCAATTCCCGGTTCCTCGACAACTTGAACAGATCCTCGTCAATGTCATCGTAAAGATCCTCTCTGCACCACTACACTAGCGTTGTCTCGCAGCCGAAGCGGAGCCCAATTGAGAGGCTGCCTTGGTTCTTCTCTTCCATGGGCGAATTCACAGGATCTGAAATGTCACTTGCCTACCATTACGGCAAAGGGTTACTTCTGGACTCCAGCAAAAAATTAGAAGAGCTTTTCCCTAAGGTAATGGAGCCGAGGAGGAGAGATCTGTATTTTAAAAGAGGCACAGACTCAGCGAACGCAGGTGCATGCATGTTGCCACGACGCGATGGGGTGTTAGCTTGCCACCACGAAGCGATGTGCTGTCAACTAACCACACTTTGGATAACAAAAACTTTCCATATCTTAAAACTCGATAAAATGTTCAAGTCGGCAATATGACGAAACTTTGGATAACAAAAACTTTCCATATCTGAAAACTTTGGATATCTTACTTTTACCCAAACATGAATGTCTTGAAAACTGCGAAGCCCGCAATAAGACCCTCAACTTTGTTGTCCAATTAGAAATTATATAATAAATTTTATATTATTTTATAATATTAAAACTTTGGTTAAAATTGTGATGCACATAAATATTTTTGGTCAAACAAAATACGCAGTCAACGCTCTATCGACCGCTATTAGTCCCAGGCAAGGACTAATAAGAGGGGACACCTCCACATCAACATGAAGTCTCATAATTAAGTTATATGAAGTCTTATAATTAACTTATATTAAGCAAAGTCAAAAATAAGTTGCAATTAGTTTTAGTAACAATTTTATTTATAAATAAGATAGGTCTGAGTGATAATCAATTTGAAAAATACACTTTTTGATGTAAATATATTGTAGAATTTATTAAAAATAATCTCGAGAACTTAAAAATCAAATTAATTTTTTTTGAATCTTTTGGATTTTAGGTTATAATTTTATTGTATTTTTAAATATTTTTATAGGTTAAATATATTATTTTTTACGTTAAAAATTAAAAACCATATATTTTAAATTGCGATTGTTTAATTAATTAAAATAGAAATTAATATTATTTTTATTAGTTCAATGTTTATGTTTACATTTAAAGATATATTTAGACACACATAACATTTATTTGTATTAGATGTAAATTTTGAATTAGTTTTTAAATACAATACTATCTCTTTGTAATAATTTAGTTAAAGGAAAATAAATGAAAAATCATTAATACAAAAATACAATCAAATTAACTTTCGCCATTCACAGACATACTCGTCACTTCATCCACAATAAAAATACTTTTTTTTTAATAAAACATTATATAAACATTATAGAACTTTTTGCAATACTTTTTTTTTAAATAAAACATTATAGAAACATTTTAGAATTTTTTGCAAAACTTTATCTTCACTAGGGTCATTAAACTTAGTATTTTGCTAGCATTGTTAGTATGAAGTTTAGCTTTGAATTTGTATTAGTATAAATCAATAATGTATGTTATATATTTATTCCAAAAAAGATATTTTTTTTAAAGAGAAAATCTTAATTAGAAGATAATTCTTGAGCCATGGCAATAATTGAAAATTATATGTTTGAGATGGGACATTGGTGCCATATTATCTAGAATTGCCATAATTAGTTCTTAGTATTCTCTCGAACATTTCTTAATAATTTTGGGTTGAGATAAAGCTCCAAAAAAAACTTTTATTAAGGTAACTACAACTTTGGAACAAAGATGCATGTTTCTTGCACAATCATAATAATAAATGACAACATTTTTAGTTAAATTTCCCTACACAAAAGTAAAGAATAGATTTGAAGTGAAAATATGTTATTTCACACTTGAAACATGGTATAGGATTTTGTTAAATGTCCTTTGTTACATTATACCCTTATGTTTTAGCATTAATGCAAGTTGGATGAAATGACCGAGTGGGCATTTAAACTAATAGTCTGTAAATTTCAAAATATATGTTAAACAAGGTGCGAGGATATTACCATCTTTGCTAGAAACATTTTGTTGTGAACTAAAATACTTTTGTACCCTGAACACTACACATCCATCTTTTCCCATGGGAGCATTCTTAGAAGGCAGTTGTACCTTCTTTTCTCATGAGAACATTCTTAGAAAGCAGTTGTACCTTCTGTAGAATAAAATATAAAATTTTAATACAAATCTATACAAATAATAGATTAAAATGAATAAATATAATACTTAAGTTAAAAAAAAAAACATCCACAAATAAAATTATAATTATAATCTATGTGTCATCACAGATAATACAATACAATCATGAAATATCTTACTATTTTAATTGTAAATTTTATTAATATAAAACTATATGCCTTTATTATTTTTCACTCTAATTTAACTATATTTAAACTAAGCAAGAGTCTCAAATGTAAAAACTAGTTGATAAATAATTAAACTAAGCAAAGCGAACCATAATTATAGAACTATCTACGTAAATTTTAGTTGCTATACCACTCCATTGGAGCAATGGCACTGGATGAACCACGTTGACCTGGTAAGGAAACGAGGCCGATGCTTATAACCAGTCTCCTTAGAAGCTGGTTATTGTCATTTGCATTCAGACCAGAAATCAAGGGCTTCCAACCCTCGGCTGTAAAAGCGTTATCGTCCCAACCAAATTCAATGGAACTAATTACCAGGACCCATGAAGAGGCGGAATCCAGGATGCAAGAACTCGTCAATGACAAGCCAATGGGTAAACAGATTACATGCATTCTGCTTTTGTGGCCAATGTTTTGGCCACTTTAATTTGAACAATAATGATGAGTTGCTGCTGATAGTTGTAATGGATTTGGAATTGGTTTCATCAGATGAATGGGACAAGTGCTGGGAGGAAAGAGTGACACCCTGGGATTTAGGACAGGTTACTCCAATTGTCTCCCACTTGGTAGAACAGCAGGGCCTTATTCCCCAGGGCAGGGTTCTGGTTCCTGGATGTGGTGCTGTATGTATTTACTATTCTCATTTTTCATTTCAATTTAAGGGTTATTCAAACGCTTGGTTTTATTATCGAAACTATATTTCTGACATCTTCCTAAACTTAATACATTACTGAATTTCGGTGTTTAATATAACTGGGTTGATGTTTTTTTACTTTCTAAGCAATCTGAAACGGCGTTAATTGTTCAAGGCTCTTTGATATCGGCTCTACTTATTTTATATAAGGTTTTTCATTTTGAAAGAAAAAATCACAATGAACCAATTTCATTTGTTATGGGTGGACAGATATGCACTTTAGGGTGATCCCATTTGGTTTATGGGTAAGAGTGTGTTTTATATTGGTCAATTTAATTAGATTGTAGATTTTTAAATAATAAAAATATTTAATGATGAATGAATTCAATTGTTTTATTGAAACAGTTTGCTCATGTTAATTAGATTTCTAAAATTTGTATTTAATTAGATTTAGCTGCTTCATATTAGTCTGTAATACAATATCCTAAAGGCTTGTAATCTCACCAGATTTGGATACAAATTGGACAGAAATTGGCGACTTCACAAGAAGTCTACAATATATTGAAGAACTTGAACTTACCATGGCTGTATCTATTTACTGAATGCAGGGGTATGATGTGCTAGCCCTTGCTAGTCCAAACCGCTATGTTACAGGGATTGATATATCAGAGAAAGCTCTCAAACGAGCACAAGAGGTAGATTTTAGATTCAACATTTGGAGTTTTATTACCGGGAATATGATTTTCTTGAAAAACATATGTTGTTTTTATAACGGTGAATCTGTTTTTTCTAATCAACTAATCTAGGAACACTAACTGATCATGTACTTGGCCATCTGATAAGTTATCTATATGTAAACTGACTTGAAGGTCTGAGTCAGAGTAAATTAAGGTAAAAGTTTTTTCACAGTATTTTTTTAAGTGTATAATTAAAATAATTTATGAGGTGTAAATTAATTGGTTTAAGTGTATGATTAAAATAATTTATGAGGTGTAAATTAATGGGTTTGTGTTGGGTTTATTTTAAATTTCATGGGGAGGGGTTGAGGATGGGAGTCCATCATTTTGCATAGTCTGATGTTTTGGAGCAAACTAAAGTAAAAACTTTTTTACAGTACCTTTTAAAGTGTATGATTAAAACAATTTATGAGAAGTAGATTAATTGGTTTGTGTGGGGTTTATTCTAAATTTCATGGGGAGGGGTTGAAGATGAGAGACACCTTTAAGATAATTAAACTATCCCAAAAAACGTTCAAGCTCCACAGAGTTTTGCACAATCTTAAAGATAGCATCCTACTAATAATTCTTCCATTCAACATTGATGTACTCTCAGGTTCTAGAAAAAAATAAATAAATAAATATATTAAATTAAATTAAAACTTTAAAGACTGCCGCTTACTTTTTAGTGAAATTAGAATCTGTAGAGTTAGTCAATTTGATTAGTTTTATTCTTAATGAAGTGACTTGGTTGACCCAGCTAAGAAAATTTTTTGCAAAACTCATCTTAAAGGCTTGTATCAAGTGATCTCATGCTGCTAATTATAAATTCCCTGGTTGGAGGAAGAGTAGCTTGCATGAAGTTAAAGGTCTTGTGCATGTCCATTAATATACTCTTTTTTATTTGCAAAAAGCTTGCTTCATCTGCACCAAACCCGAAATACTGCGAGTTTGTGAAGGCAGATTTCTTCACATGGTCTCCGGTGGAGACCTTTGATCTTATCTTTGATTACATGTCAGTATCTCTAACCTGCAGTGCTTATTTCTTGTATCTCTAGAATTTCATAACAGTCACATGATCTCTTCATTACATAGCCTTGTTATGTTTACCTGATGAATTATAGGTTTTTCTGTGCCATTGAGCCTTCAATGAGATCTTCCTGGGGAAAGCGCGTAGCAGAATTGTTAAAACATGATGGAGAGCTGATTACACTCATGTTCCCAGTATGTGTTTTCCATCACACATATTCCTTTCCTGTAGTTTCAAAATGTAAAATAGATGGTCATCTTTCTTCCCTTATTGGAAGTTTCGGACAGTATAGTCAATTTGATGGGAACAGATAAAATTGCGAAATCCTGTGACCATTAATGGTTTCATGCTGTGGTCGGCAGATAAGTGACCATGAAGGGGGTCCACCATATGCAGTTTCTATTCCACGGTGAACTGCCTCTCCTTAATTGGCAAATGCAATTGTTATTATTCCTTTTTGGTGGGCAATTTTTAGTTTTTTGTACTAAATTTTGCTTTCAGCTCTTAATACCTATTCTCATTTGTTTATCAAGGTACGAGGAAGTTTTGCATCCATTGGGTTTTGAGGCAATCTCTATTGAAAACAATGAAATAGCTGTTGGGAGACGCAAGGTATGTGTTCATGGATTTTAGCCTTAGCCTTTTACTCTCTATACATCTTTTAAGAAATACATTTTATAGAATCCCTTTGGATATGGAGAATATTTTTAGAGACTTAAAAGTATCTTGTAGGATCTTGTATATGATGTTACATTATTATTTGTTCCATATTACTTATAATCTTTTTAATGTTGATATATTGTTAGCTCGTTTGATGTTAAAATGGTTTTTTATTTATGATTTTCGAATATTTATTTATTTCGTATCATTTATTATTTTATTATTTTTTAATATCTATTTTTTCTTAGCAGTTTTATTAGTGTTTACTATTAATTACTGTATTGTTCTTCAAATTTCACTCTCAAAACTTTATACATTTTTGTTATTGTTGTGCATTTGACAATAGATTCTAAACATTTTTGGTTAGTGAAATTTCCCTAAAAGTTGTAACACTAAGGTTTTTAGATTTTATTTTTTTAGTAGTTGATCATAAGATTGTACGTGAGTGGCATTGGGCAGGGTTGTGGAACTAGAGTCTTTGGATCATATCTTCTTTTGCGTTTAAAACTTTTTTTCAAACTCAATGCTATTTTTCTTTCAGCAAACTTCTTCCTTTTTAGGGTTGTGCTCTTCAACTAAATCTTGTACTATCTTAGTGTAGATTCAAATACACCAGCATAGATCCATCTTAAATACGGATCTAACATGAGCTGAGAAGGATCCAATTTTTTCACGTGCAAATTTTTTATGAGCCGACATTATTTAAATGTTTTGTATAGTTATTTAATTCAATTTTTTAATTTTTAGATTCTTTTAAAATTTTATTTGGGCCGACATGAGCAAAATTTCCACTTTGATGATGGATGGACAATGTGTAGAATGAGCCTCTCGGCTCAACAATAGATATTTTGGAAGAAGCTAGTGTTATTTCTTCTTTGGATCTAATCATAGTGACTTTTGTAGACTTGTTTGTACCATCTTTAAACATAATAGACTCTAAGCTAATGTTTGCCCAAATACATAGTGCTACTTATTATATTTGGGATAATAAAATAAAAGAGAAATCTATATGCATTTTCTGCTATAAGGAGGAATATGTTTGCAAAGCTTGCATAGTTTATCTCCATATAATTGAAGAATTCAAAAGCATAATACTTTGCAACAAGGATCTTTTAGATGATAATGCGTTCCTTTAGAGCAAAACTTTGTGGACCCATATAGAGGAAACCCTTCCTCTTGATATTCAAGATATGTCTTCATCAATCTCGCATTTTAAGTTCTTTGGATCAAGTACATGGGCTCATATTTTTCTATATTGTTGATATGATCATTTTAGTACAAATTCTATCTTTGATGGAGATTTTATTCACAAGTGCACATGATCTATCCCATTATTTTTTATAGATGATTCTTCCACTATTACTTCTCAACCTATTATAAGGGATCTCTTCTTTTTCGCATTATGATGTTGGCCTTTTTTGGATGTACTATATTTGGTAGCTTCATCTTTAAGAACAACCTTTTCCATTATTTGAATCTTCAATGGACCAACTTGGTTTAGTGAATCTTTCTTCCACACCTCTTTTAGAGGTCACCTCTACTAGCTTATGAAACCATGTTGGTGTGGGGGATATGGCATTCAAGAGAGATTATATCTTTAATAGTATGACCTGTTGCTACACAAACTAGTAGGCCTAGTATATAGGCTAGATCTAGAGGGCACAACAACAATTTGGGACAAAGGCCCACTATCACCACAGCCTATGTCCGCTTCTCTTCTAGGATTTTTACAAATGGGAGGAGTCCTAGTATCCCTTGTGATAAATATGTATATACTATGGTTCGAAGTGAGGCAAGGATGGCTCATTCAATGGGAAGGTTTGATTAAAGTGTGAGATTTGGGAGAAGCTAGGATGACTTTCCACGAAAAACCCCTATAGAGAAGTACTTTACAAGACCTAGGGTTGAGATATTTGACGAGTTAAGAGTGAATCCCAGGTCAAGATAGTCAAGAGAAAAGGTTTTGAATCATATGCTACAAAAGCATGAACCTTCAAGGAATCCCCAAGTTGAAGAATGGCTTCTAAGGTTCCCCCTTGGTATGGTAGCTGGGGCATCAATTTAATTGAAATTCCACCGTCAAAATTTGTTCAAAACTCATGGACGCCTAGAAGAGACACTAAGGAAGAGTCTTGTCAAGACGAAATCCAACAATTCCTCCTCCCTAAAATTTCATATTGAGCCCTATAAAGCATCCCTATCCTTAAGGGATGAAGAATAAAAGAGAAAAAGAGATGAAAATAAATATGTTTCTTTGTATTAGTGTGATCACCAACGATCTAGGACCAGTGCCTAGCGATTGGGAGGATTGGAGTAAAAAATGACCTTGATTTGATAACTTCGCTCATCAAGGAGGTCTAGAGAAGCAACTTCACTATTTATGGATGCACCTAGATGACAACTTTAGACTTTTATACTTCAATGAAATTGTTATGGATTTTTAAGGATGGAAATTATCCTTTAGGAACATTCATTCATTAAACATTTTATGTGTAACACATGCAAAATTTTCCAATAGTATCAAGGCCTTAAATAAATTTTCATGAATTGGGGCACAATAATAACCATGAAAATAAAATTTCATGCATTAGACATTCATTATTTTAGAAATATAACATTAAAAGGCACTTACAAGATAATGAAGAGTATATCAATCCACAAGAATGCCAAAAAGAAGCTCCAAGATAGAAAATAGACTTTTTCAAATATCAAAATGCATTAGCTTCATCCAAATCTCTCCACAAAATTGCAGGCCGAAAATTCTCTAACAAGGTAGTCGAAAATCCCAAGTGTGACGATCAAATACAAATGAGGTCTCTCTTATTTATATGAGCCTCTCACAAGTTTGAATTATCCTAATTTAACCTAATTAAGCCCCTAATAATATTTTAATGTGAAAATAACATGTTTTTGGTCACAAGCCCACTAAATAGCTACTAAAGTGAATGATAAGCCATCCCAAGAGGGTTGAAATAGTGAAAAATGGAGTAAGAGGGGTTGTTGGAAGTCCAATATGAGTCTTGTAAGTGCCATGATGAAGAGGAGGGCTCCATAAATGATGATCAAAGGGGCGGCCCCTTGATTTCCAAGCAAAGCTTCATGTGGTGCTCCCAAGTGGCTATGGGACACTATCAATGGTCTCATGGGTCTCTAATGGATCCATAAAAAGTTAGTGCTCCATTAGTGAGGGATAGAAGATGAAACATTCCCTCCCATGTCTCTTTGGATGAGACAAAACCTCATATGAGCCCTAGATTAGCTGTCAAGTGTCAACTGTCAATGTGTGGCCGACTGGGAAACATGGTCCAAGTGCATCATCATATTTGTATGACTAGGGCATGAACACATAATGTGTGGTACTGAAGAGGCTCATGGTGTGGCAATCAATGTTATTTTTTGGTGGAGGCTTATGACTCTCAACGCTGACCCTACAAATGCCATTATGACCCTCTATGAGGCTTGGATCTCATATAGGGATGCCAAGTCCAAGATGTAGACCCATCTACAATTCTGAATAAGATTCAATGCATCTCCTCACCTTCCAGTACAACAATCCATTAGTGAAATTGAGTAAATAACCTTGTTAATCAGGGGCAAAAGTGGACACTTCACAGTGGCATGCCCTTCCAAATGGGCTTTAAATTTTATAAGTGTTATCTTGCTCAACAAGAGGGGTTAATGAAGGACCCTATTAGGTGGTTTCAACCTCTAAGGGAGTGAAAAGTCCATAGTACATCCATAAAATGACAAGTTCCATGTAAAATATTAATGGAACAAAGTGGGGGAAGAGGGAAGGCTCAAAACCACATGTCATGTTACAAGGGTAGTTATGATGAGGGAATCCCACACCTTAGGTGTATAAATGTAGGAGGGAGAAATCGTGGTACATGAGTTACCCCGAATTTTTTTTTCCACCCTTATTCATATGTATTTTTCCTTTTATTGATTTTTCTCCCTTTTATTGCTTGGGGCTCTAGGGGATGAGAAGATGATGTATATGATGTAGCAGTGATTTCCCCCTTAAGGTTGGGTAATTCATCACCCATCAGGGGATGGGACAATCATGGGTTCCTTAATGATGCAAGGGGTGCTCATAGGGGGCCTAAGAACCGAGGTGATGACCATAGCGATAGGGGGTAGAGCTCATGTTTGGCTTTTTCCCACATACTCAATTTTTATGTCCATATCAAATTTTGAATTTTGTGGTAAATTTCCTATTGTAAGTGGCCAAATTATGCTTTTATCTTTTTTTTTTAGTTCAATCAACCTCTGGGGCATCATTGTAGGCCTGACCCAAAGTGTGGCTAAGGGGAGGTGGAGACTAACACCTTATGGACCTAGATGGGGAAAATGTGAAAAGGGCTTGTAATGAGCAGAGGGGAGTGAAATATATGGTGTCGAGAAGAAGGACCATGCATCCAAAATTAGGGTTTCCCATGTAGTGTCATTCCTAAAGCTACTAGCCAATAGAGGAAATCCCATGGGACTAGGATACAATATTAACCCCAAGGTTGGGACAAGTGAACAATAGTACAATCTAAGCCCATTCTTTCCACCAAATCTCCCCACCAATCCATGTCCAAATTTTCCTAACAAAATCAAGCATAAACACCCAACTACATAATGAAAAGTCATATATCCAAAGTTGGAGGACTCATCTTCAAACATACAATCATAACAGATGAACGAGGACACATAATGGCTAGCTCAGGTGGCGAAGAATGGTGGCACAACGAACTATCAGGTGTCTACAAGGGGCTGCTTGCAGCTGGTGAAAGACAAATCTAGGAGAAAATTTCTCTATGGGGGTCACCCACTGGTGGTGGGTAAATTTGGCTCCAACTGGGACATGATCTCTCATTAGAGTGCACGAACCATGTACTCGCATAGGGAGGTCACGAGAACACCATCAATCTCTTGGGACTGCATACATATTACATGTACATCAAATATAAGGCAAATAGGGCAGCATGTTTTGATGGAGTCCTTTGATCAACCATGCTTTTCTTAGTCCATAAATCTACTCTAGAATGCAAACTTAATCTAAATGCACCTAATTTGGCATGATAACATAATAAAATATTAAATTCTAATGAAAAAATAAATATGCAATGCATCCTACTCTAACATGTGTGGTTAAAATTATGTGAATGTTAACTGTAATCACACATCCAATGCAACCAACATATCACAGAATTGATAGAAGAGCCCATGTTCCTATGATTACTCATGCAACAAATCCAAAGGCAAGGGTAGGAATGGTCATAGAGACGATCACAAGGGTGGGAAGTGGGAAACTAAAATCACCACATATGGAGGATCATGGGTGAAGAGTGAATAAAGGGATTCAACCTACTCCACAAGATCCTCACTTTTAGCCAAAATATAGAGATATCAACAATCAAGCTCATAAATCTCCTATGAATGGAAACCTCAAGCATATCATCCTCGTCATGGTCCCTGCCATTTATATCATGCTTCATGGCCACCATAAGGTCATGGTCGGAAGGAAAGGGAGATTGATGATGTGGAGGGACACAACAAGCAGGTTTCTCATGATGGGCATACTTAGGAGAGAGAGAGAGGAATCCTCATTATTAGCGATAGTGTAAGAAGGGTTGAGGAAAGGGTCCACATGCCACTCAAATACATCCCCAATATCACAAGGAAAGAAAAGGGTATTCTTGATATCATCATCATTGGTGTCATAGATAGGGTCTTTGTCAAAACATTGCCCATAGACTTCCCATTTCCCCTCTTCAATACATAAGTAGTCATTGATATCAAAGTCCCAATGGGTAGTGGGATAACTTTTGCCAAGATTTTATTGATGCTTAATGAAGGCTTCCTCTTGAATATCTAATGATTGGCATGCTTGAAAATGTTTAATATATCCATCAAAGAAAGCTTCAAGAGATGAGATGCTCCTAGGCTTGCAAGTATGTAACCATGAATCGCGACCATGGAGGACTGTCACAAATAACATTATGAGGAAATTGTGGTGAAATACTTCAATATTTGAGGCATGTGCAACAAATCTTGCCACATGATCAATTGTAGAAAGCGAATCACCATCAAATTTAGACATCCCACATATAACATTCCAGATGGCATGATTAGGGTTCCCATGGATGCTAGCGATTTTTAAGATGGGAAATTCATCGAAGAAAGACATCCAATTAGGATACACATGTAAATTATGTAAGAGTGACTAGGGTGAATTTATAGATTCCTAGAGAGATGTTTGATTCACCCTACAAGCATTGACCTTAAGGTTCAATGAAGAGTTAGGGTTTCATTCTTCCAATGGTGTCACTAAAATATATATCAATAATGTTATATGGGAACTAGAAACATGTCTTGTGTCCCTGGAAATAGCACTAAAAATTTTATTGCATGAACTAGCAAGCCCAATATATAGGCTAGAGCTAGAGGGCACAACAACAATCTGGGACAAAGCCCCATTGTCACCATAGCCTATATCCCCTTCTCTTCTCAAATTTTCACTGACGGGAGGAGTCCCAATATCCCTTACTTATGATAAATATGTCTATACTAGGGCTTGAAGTGAGGCAAGGATGGCTCATTCAATAGAAAGGTTCGATTAAATTGCGATCTTTGGGAGAAGCTAGGATGACTTTCCACAAAAAACCCCTTGGGAGAAGTACTATATGAAACCTAAGGTTGAAATATTTGATGAGGTAAGAGTGAATCCTAGGTCAATATAGTCAAGATAAAAGGTTTTGAATGATATGCTACTAAAGTACGAACCTTCAAGGAATCCCTAAGTTGAAGAATGACTTCTAGGGTTCCCACTTGGTGTGATAGATAGGGAATCAATTTAATTGAAATTCCACCACAGAATTCATTCAAAACTCGTGGATGCCTAGAAGAGACACTAAGGAAGAGTCATGTATGGATGAAATCCCAAAATTCATCCTCCCTAAAATTTCGCACTAGGCCCTAGATAGATTCCCTATCCTTAAGGTATGAAGAATAAAAGAGAAAAAAGAGGTGAAAATAATGATGTTTCATTATGTTAATGTGATCACCAAGGATCTAGGATAAATACCTAGCAATTGGGAGGAATGGAGTAAAAAATGACATTGATTTGGTAACTTCGCTCATCAAGGAGACCTAAAGAAGCAACTTCATTATTTAAGGATGCAGCTACACAAGAAATCTAGACTTTTATATTTCAATGAAAATTGTTATGGAGTTTTAAGGATGGAAATTATCTTCTGGGAAAATTCATTCATTCATCATCTTACTAGTAACACATGCAAAATTTTCCAATAGTATCAAGGCCTTAAACTTTTTTTCATGAATTAGGGCACAATAAAAACCATAGGAATAAAATTCCATGCATTAGATCTTCATTATTTCATAAATATATCATTAAAAGGAACTTAGAATACAATGAAGATTATATCCATCCACAAGAACGTAAAAAAGAAGCTCCAAGATAGAAAAATAACTTTTCCGAATATCAAAATGCATTAGCTTCATCCAAATATCTCCACAAAATTGTAGGTTGAAAATCCTCTATTGAGGTAGTCTAAAATCCCAAGTGTGATGATCAAAAACAAATGAGGTCTCTCTTATTTATATGAGCCTCTCACAAGTTCGAATTATCCTAATCTATCCTAATTAAGCCCCTAATAATATTTCAATGTGAAAATAACATGTCTTTGGTGACAAGTCCACCAAACAACTACTAAAGTGAATGATAATCCATCCCTAGTGGGTTGAAATAGTGAAAAATGGAGTAACAAGGGTCATTAGAAGGCCAATAGTAGTCCTCTAAGTTCCATGATGAAGAGGATGGCTACATAAATGATGATCAAGGGTGTGACCCTTGATTTCCAAGAAAAACATCGTGTGGTGTTCCCAAGTGGATGTAGGGCGCTATCAATGGTCTCATGGGTCTCTAAATGGCTCCATAACATGTCCATGCTCCATCAATAAGGGCTAGAATATTACACATTCCTTCCCATGTCTCTATGGATGAGACAAAGCCTCATCTGGGCCCTAGATTAGATGCCAAGTGTCAAGTGTCAATGTATGGTAGGATGGGAAGCATGGTCAAGTGCATCATTATCTCTGTATGGTTGGGGCATGAGTAAGAAATGTGTGGTACTGAAGAATCCCATGGTGTGGAAATCAATTCTTTACTATGGTGGAGGTCCATGGATCTCAACACTCACCCTACAAATGTTATTATGACCCTTTGTAGGGCTTGGATCCCGTATAGGGAGGCCAAGTACAAGATGGAGACCCACCTGCAATCCTATATAAGATATAATGTGTCTCCTCACCTTCCAGTACAACAATCCACTAATGAAATTAAGTAAATAATCTTTCCAATCAAGGGAAAAAGTGGACACTTCATAGTGGCATGCCCATCCAAATGGGCTTTAAAATGTACAAGTGTTACCTTTCTCGATAAGAGGGGTTAATGAAGGACCCGATTAGGTGGTTTCAACCTCTAAGGGAGTGACAGATCCATGGTACATCCATCAAATGGAAGGTGTCATGTGAAATAATGATGGAATAGAGTGGGGGAAAGAAGGAAGGATCCAAGCCACATGCCATGGTACAAGGGTAGCTATGATGAGGGAAGCCCACATCTTGGGTGTATAAATGTACGAGGGAGAAATCATTGTACATGAATTACCCCGACCTTTTTTTTTCCACTCTTCTTCATATGCCTTTGTATGTTATTGGTTTTTCTCCCTTTTACTACTCGTGGCTCCAAGGGATGAGAGCATGATGCATATAATGTAGCAATGATTACCCCCTTAAGGTTGGGCAGTTCATCACCCACCAGAGATTGTGACAATCATGGGTTCCTTAATGATGTAGGGGGCACTCATAGGGTCCCTAAGAACCAGGGTCATGGCCATAGTGATAGGGGGTAGAGCTCATGTTTGGATTTTATCCACATGCTAAATTTTTATGTCCCTGCCATCTTTTGCACTTTGTAGTACATTTCTTGTTGTAAGTGGCCAAATTATGCTTTTATTTTTCTTTTTAGATGTATCAACCTCTAGGGAATCATTCTAGGCCCGACCCAAAGTGTGGAAAAAGGGAGGGAGAGGTTAACACCTTGTGTACCCAATGGAAAAAATTGGACCCAAATAGGGAAAATGTGAAAAGGGCTTATAATGAGCCGAGAGGAGTGAAATATATGGTGTCAGGAAGTGGGACCACGCAACCAAAACTATGGTTTCCCATGTAGTGTTATTCCTAAAGCTAGTAGACAATAGACGAGATCCCATAGGACTAAGATACAAGATTAACCCCTGCATTGGGACAAGGGAACAAGAGTATAGTCCAAGCCTATTCTTTCTACTGAATCCGCCCACCAATCCATGTCCAAATGTGCCCAAGAAAAGCAAGCATAAACACCCAATTACATAATGAAAATTCATTCATTCGGGGTTCGAAGACCAATCTTCAAACATACGATCATAATAGATGAGCGAGGTCACATAATGGCTAGAGCATGTGGTGGAGAATGGTGGTACATCGAGCTATCATGTGGCTACAAGGGGTTGTTGGTTTCTGGTTAAAGACAAATCTAGGAGACAATTTCTCCTATAGGGTTCACCCACTAGTGCTGGGTAACATGATCCATTTTTTACATTAAGTGGGAAGCTATGATGTAAATATTTCTCTCTAAGACAACTTGCTCAAGCTAAGGGAAATGTTATGAATAGGATTGAATCAGTTTTTAGTTGGATACATGTAAATCCATTCACTTTGGTATCATGGTCAATGCCAACATATATTCAAGTGAGGTATCCATATACCCATTCTCATATGAATTTGGGTGAGTTATATGCAATATGGGTATCTATAAAGACATTACCAATTGCATTTGAGTTAGGTATCCATCAATTCACTCTCAACATCAAGCTCTCTTTATTGTATTTGATTTGGGTATTCATAAACCCACTCACTGCTATATATTTTCCATGGTGGACTCTATTGAGTTAGGTATTCATAAACCCACTCACATTTGTATTTCATCAATGTCGAGGTGGTAGGTTGTTTCAAAGTTCAATCAAGTGCATTATCCTAAAAGAATTTTTTCTAAAACTTCAACATGAACTTTGCATTTATGTTTAGCAAGATCCTTTCATACTCCATGTAGATTTTAGATTTGTTTAATGAGAATTTGAGCTATATATGCCACTTTGTCAGTAGATTTTATTGGAATATCTTGAACTATCTTCGTTTGTTTGTCCACCATTGTAAACATCAAGTGATTCCTTTTTAATGAGTTGGGTATCCCTGTGATGAAATCCATAGATATTTCATTCCACTTCCATTATAGTATGTTTAGTAGTTGTAAGAACATTTGGGATGCTAATTTTCCACCTAAACCATTTGAAAATCCAAACATCTCACCACATAAATCACCATGTACCTTTTCATTATAGGCCAAAAATTATTTCTTTCAAATGCAATATAAGTCTTGTGATATCTCAAACATCGTAAATAGGGTGCCATATATACTTCATCTAAGCCCAACCTTTCTAAATTTGTTATTTTTTGGAATTTGTGTTGTAAAGCTTCATAAATTTCATTATATTTCCCATCATCCAAGGATTTCTATGATATCAAAGCTCTAAAATCCACTCAAGCTCAAAATATTTGTTTGTTTAGTGCATCAAAAAATTTGATCTCTTTTCCTTTCACATGCTTAATCTAAAAATCATACTTGTTTTTAGATAGAGGAGGAATGACCTGTTATAGAGTTTTTATGAACCAAACATTTCGAACTACCAAGTGAGTCCATCATTAGGGGTTGCGTCAATAGATATTCTCCAGATCTTAATGATGTATCCAGGAGCTAGATTTAGGTTATATATATAGGATATTAAAGAAAAGATGTAAGAAAATAGGTCGACTAGATTTTCATTTATTTAATTAATTAAATAAATATAATTAAATTAATTATTATTTATTTGTTTATCTAAATTAACTAATTAATAGGCTTATAACTTAATTGATTTTATTATTTACTTACTATGTTTATTAATTTTATTTTAAATAGTTGGTTTAATTGATTAATTAATTAATTTGATTGATTGATTAATTAATAAATTTAGGGAATTGATTAATTAATTTAATTGTTTGTTGATTTAATTGTTATGTTTATTTCTTTAATGTAAAATTAATTATTTAATAATTTGATTAATTACTTTTATTAATATTTTTAACTACTAATCTAATTTGTCTGATTAATTAAAATTAATTTATTAATTTTAACTATTTATTATTTGTTAATATGTCTCTAATTTTATGTATTTATTTCGTGTTTAATTATTTATTGATTTTATTTACTTGATAAATTTATTTAATTTTTAATTAATAAATCCTAAAAGATTTGGTGAGTTAATGCTATAATATTATCTATCAATCCTAGATGTAATTTTCATTGTTTAATGTTATCAATTGATTATGTGTGAATTAATCACTACTAATTTATGTTTATGATGATGATGTTATGTGATTGATGTTTTTGTTGATTATTATATTAATATCCTATATATATAATCTAAATCTAGCTCCTAGATACATCATTAAGATCTGGAGAATATCTATTAACGCAGCCCCTGATGATGGACTCACTTGGTAGTCCGAAATGTTGGGTTCATAAAAACTCTATAACAGGTCATTCCTACTCTATCTAAAAACTATCCTCACCTGTATGGATTCATTATTTAACAACATCAAATCCTACCATGGAAGGGATATGATGGACAGCCCATCAGAATTCAATAACTTAAGATTATCCAGAGCTAAACTCAGTTCTGATCTAAATTTTCTTAAAAATTGTAGAGATAACAATCTCATTCCTAAATTTGCTATCTACAAACATCCTCTCTCGTTAGGCAAAAATTTGTCCAATTTCAAAAAATTAATTGAAACCCTAGTTAGAAATGAAATCAAATGGGTCAGGTCTAAATTAGTAAAAACCTCTCAGAAACTTTATTCCACTCATCTATACCTTTCCTCATATCTCAAACAAGATCTATGGGAATCCTTGGATGCCATTACATTTATAAAATCTGATAAATGGTTAATTAAGGAAAACATCTAGAAATTAAAGAAATTGAATAATCTACGCAATGTTTATGAAGAACACAACTGGTGCTCTCATTGATACCACGCTTATTCCAGTTTATATGTCCCTCGGAACTGAAATCTTGAGAATCCGCTTAATGTCAACCACTCCTTATCTTCTGATAACATTCCTCTTCTCGCTAGAACAGAAATAAACAGTGCAATGAAAAATAAGGACTAAACAATGGGTGTTTGGTCAACAAGCAAGAAAACGTAATGGAAGTAAATGGTTGTAATATAATCCCCAACAACACTGTGCAAACTAGTTTTCCAAGTATTAAAAACAACATAGTTATAGGTATCACAAGTCTGCTTGATGGGACAGCAAACAGTGGCACAACAATTGAGGTCATAAAAATTCAAGGGCATAAAAGTCTGATGGAAAAAAGCACAGATATAAAAAGCACGAATAATGTCAATCAAAATATTAAGAATAGTGCAGTGACAAACCAGGAACGGAGCCCTAACAGCACTGCGCAATCGGAATTAACGGATAATCCTATAAAAAGCGTAGTCACAAACCTAGAATGGAGCAGTATGGGTATCACTAGCAACAACGCGCAGGATGAAGTAAATAATGTGGTGATGACACAAAATATAAGCAACATGAATAGAATCACAATCAAGAATACGCTGGACAGATCTCCGAAACTCTCCAGAACGCAGTCGACTCCGACTCATTCCAGTCATCTCACGTCGTCACAATTCCGCTTGATGTGACAACAAACATTGGGCCTATAAAGAACACAACAATATTTCAAGGGCATATAAATCTAAAAGAAAACAACAAAGACATAAATATAAGCATGGATAATATCAAGAGCTTTCCAAACAACCCATCTACCAACTTAAAAACTCTAACCACTCATCCCAATCAAAGTAAGATAGCAGAAAAAGCCTAGGTCATTAACTTATTAGACATAACCCTTGATTATGCAATTGAATCCATCTTGAAAAAAGGTCTAAATTTTGCCATAACCCCAAATAAAATACCTATGGAAGAATTCATAAGTAATGTTGAAGTAGCTATTAAAAACCTATATATAGCAAAAAGTGAAGAAATCAGACAAGATATTGCTAAAATTCTAAGAACCTCTAAACCTCCTGCATCTAACATTTCCGTAGAAGAAAAAAGAGCTCTAAACAACCTCATAAAAAATAAAAGCATAGTCACCCTAAAGGCTAATAAAGGCAACACAACTGTAATTATGAACATAATCGATTATGACATTAAAATGGAAGAACATCTAAACAATAGTGGATGCTATAAAATTATTAATAAGGATCCTAGTGAAAAAATCATGTGCGAAGCTATTAAGAGAATCAAAGAATCATTTCTGGATAATGTCACAAAAAAGAAAATCATCCCTAATAGTTCCATTACTCCTAGAATTTATGGGGCGCCTAAAGTCCATAAACCTAACACACTCCTCAGACCTATAGTTAATACCATAGGTTCCCCTACTTACCTTCTCAACAAATACCTAGCCAAAAAACTTAGACCCCTGTCTCGTAATACCCCTTCTTATATTAAAGACTCCTATTCTTTTGTTCAATGGATTAAAAACATAGAAATGAAAGACAAGTTCTTATGTTTAGCTTTGACATTGTATCCCTTTATACCATGATTCCTATTGATGAAGCTATTGAGATCATGAGAAACATCACTGATAAAGAAACTGTGGACCTTTTGGAGCTGTGCTTGAGATCCTCTTACTTCAGTTTCAAAGGAAAAAATTATGAACAAACTCATGGTGTGGCTATGGGCTCTCCTCTATCCCCCATAATTGCCAACATTTTTATGGAGCACTTCGAACAAAAGGCTCTTAGGTCATTTCCATACACCCCTGCTGAATGGAAAATATTTGTAGATGACATATTTGCTAAGTGGAGTCATGGAAAAGAAAAACTTGACCTATTCCTCAATCATCTAAATAACCTATTTGACCATATAAAATTCACTATTGAAATTGAAAAGAACAACCAGATTCCCTTTCTTGATATCCTTCTAACTAAAAGAGATGGGTCTCTTGGTTTCCAAGTCTATAGAAAGAAAACCCATAGAGAAAGATATCTTCATGCAAATTCCCATCACCACCCTAAACAGAAGATTGGCATCATTAGGACCCTAACCACTAGGGCCGCCAGAATATCTGATCATGACCATTTAAATGATGAACTCAACCATTTACATAAAGTGTTTGAAATGGCTACAATAAAAATACCATTAAGAAAGCCATGCACCTATATCTAATCAAGAATAGCAAGGACATGAAAAATAAAAATTTATCAACTCCTAAGGTCTCCCTGCCATACATAAAAGGCACCACTGATAAAATTACTAAAATTCTTAATAAACATAATATCAATGTAGTATTCACCCCTACTAACACCATAAGTCAATTAATCAACTCAGTCAAGGATCCCATAAACCCTAATCTTCAAAAAGGTGTTTATGTGATTCCTTGCTCATGCGGTAAGGAATGTATAGGTGAAACGGGTAGGTCTCTTAATATTAGGATTAAAGAACACATGACCGACTTAAGAAGAGATAGGACCTCTAAATCAGCCTTAGCATAACATGTTCGCTCTTCCTCTCATTACATCTACATGGAAGAGGTCAAATTGGTTAGAAAAGAGGACCACTATCTTAGAAGGAAAATCAAAGAAACCATAGAAATAGAAAAAAATGAAGAACAATTTGAACCTGGACGATGGATTAAAACTAAGTAACACATGGAAACCTTTACTTGAAATCTTAAAAATCAATAATTAACCCTTATCCCTTAAAATTAACCTATTCCCTCCTCTCTTAAAAATATCAGTATAATAATCAACAAAAACATCAATCACATAACATCATCATCATAAACATAAATTAGTAGTGATTAATTCACACATAATCAATTGATAACATTAAACAATGAAAATGATCTCTAGGAATGATAGATAATATTATATCATTAACTCACCAAACCTATTAGGATTTATTAATTAAAAATTAAATAAATTTATCAGTAAAATAACATTAATATTAAACATGAAACAAATAAATAAAATTAATGAAGAGACATATTAACCATATAATTAATTATTATAATTAATTAATAATTTTGGAATTAATTAGACAATTATTAATAAAAGTAATTAATCTAATTATTAAAAATAAATAAATAAATTAATTAATTAATTTTACATTAATGAAATAAACATAACAATTAATCAATAAATTAATCAATTAATCAATTAATCAAACTAACAAGTGAATAATACAATAAATTAATAAACATATTAATAAAGAATAATTAATAAAATTAATTAATTAACCAATTCTTTTAAATCAATTCCCTTAATTAATTAATTATTTAGTCAATCAATCAAATTAATAAATCAATTAATTAAACCAACTATTTAAAATAAAATTAATAAACATAGTAAGTAAATAATAAAATCAATTAAGTTATAAGCCTATTAATTAGTTAATTTAGATAAACAAATAAATAATAATAAAATAAATAAATAATAATAATTAATTAAATGAAAATCTAGCCAACCTATTTTCTTACATCTTTTCTTTAATATCCTATATATATAACCTAAATCTAGCTCCTAGATACATCATTAAGATCTGGTGAATATTTATTGACGCAGCTCCTGATGATGGACTCACTTGGTAGTCCAAAACGTTGGGTTCATAAAAATTCTATAACAAGTCATTCCTCCTCTATCTAAAAACTATCCTCACCTGTATGGATTCATTATTTAACAACATCAAATCCTACCATGGAAGGGAAATGATGGACAACGCATCAGAATTCGAGAAATTAAGATTATCCAGAGCTAAACTCGGTTCCAATCTAAATTTTCTTTAAAATTGTAGAGATAACAATCTCATTCCTAAATTTGCTATCTACAAACATCCTCTCTGGTTAGGTAGAAACCTGTCCAGTTTCAAAAAATTAAGTGAAACCCTAGTTAGAAATGAAATCAAATCGGTCAGGTCTAAATTAGTAAAAACCTCTCAGAAAATTTATTCCACTCATCTATACCTTTCCTCATATCTCAGACAAGATCTATGACAATCCTTGAATGCCATTACATTTATAAAATCTGATAAATGGTTAATTAAGGACAACATCTAGAAATTAAAGAACCTGAATAATATACGCAATGTTTATGAAGAAAACAACCAGTGCTTTCATAGATACCACACTTATTCTAGTTTATATGTCCCTCAAAGCTATAATCTTGAGAATCTGCTTAATGTCAACCACTCCTCATCTTCTGATAACATTCCTCTTCTTGCTAGAACAGAAATAAACAGCACGATGAAAAATAAGGACTACAACAATGGGTGTTTGGTCAACAAGCAAGAAAACGTAATGGAAGTAAACGGTTGGAATATAATCCCCAACAACACTACGCAAACTAGTTTTCCAAGTATTAAAAACAACGCAGTTACAGGTATCATAATTCCGCTTGATGGGACAGCAAACAGTGGCACAACAATTGAGGTCATAAAAATTCAAGGGCATAAAACTTTGATGGAAAAAAGCACAGATATAAAAAACACGAATAATATCAATCGAAATATTAAGAACAATGCAGTTACAAATCAGGAACGGAGCCCTAACAACACTGCGCAATCCAAATTAACGGATAATCCTATAAAAAGCGTAGTCACAAACCTAGAACGGAGCAGTATGGGTATCACTAGCAGCAACACCCAGGATGAAGTAAATAATGTGGTGATGACACAAAATATAAGCAGCATGAATAGAATCGCCATCAAGAATACACTGGATAGATCTCCAAATCTCTCCAGAACGCAGTCGACTCCAACTCATTCCACCTCCTCATCTCCTGTCATCACAATTCCGCTTGATGTGACAACAAATATTGGGCCTATAAACAACGCAACAATAGTTCAAGGGCATAGAACTCTAAAAGAAAACAATGCAGACATAAATATAAGCATGGATAATATCAAGAGCTTTCCAAACAACCCATCTACCAACTTAAAAACTCTAACCACTCATCCCAATCAAAGTAAGATAGCAGAAAAAGCCCAGGTCATTAACTTATCAGACATAACCCTTGATTATGCAACTAAATCCATCTTGAAAAAAGGTCTAAATTTTTCCATAACCCGAAATAAAATACCTATGGAAGAAGTCATCAGTAATGTTGAAGTAGTATTAAACACCTAGATATCGCAAAAAGTGAAGAGATCAGACAAGATATTGCTAAAATTCTAAGAACCTCTAAACCTCCTACATCTAACATTTCCGTAGAAGAAAAAAGAGCTCTAAACAACCTCAGAAAAAATAAAAGCATAGTCATCCTAAAGGCTGATAAAGGAAACACAACTGTAATTATGAACAGAATCAATTATGACATTAAAATGGAAGAACATCTAAACAATACTGGATGCTATAAAATTATTAATAAGGATCCTAGTGAAAAAATCATGCGCGAAGTTATTAAGAGAATCAAAGAATCATCTCTGGATAATGTCACGAAAAAGAAAACCATCCCTAATAGTTCCATTACTCCTAGAATTTATGGGGCGCCTAAAGTCCATAAACCTAACACACCCCTCAGACCTATAGTTAATACCATAGGTTCCCCTACTTACCTTCTCGCCAAATACCTAGCCAAAAAACTTAGACCCCTGTTTCGTAATACCCCTTCTTATATTAAAGACTCCTATTCTTTTGTTCAATGGATTAAAAACATAGAAATGAAAGATGAAGATCTTATGGTTAGCTTTGACATTGTATCCCTTTATACCATGATTCCTATTGATGAAGCTATTGAGATCATGAGAAACATCACTGATAAAGGGACTGCAGACCTTTTGGAGTTGTGCTTGAGATCCCCTTACTTCAGTTTCAAAGGAAAAATTTATGAACAAACTCATGGTGTGGCTATGGGCTCTCCTCTATCCCCCATAATTGCCAACATCTTTATGGAGCACTTTGAACAAAAGGCTCTTAGGTCATTTCCATACACCCTTGCTGAATGGAAAAGATTTGTAGATGACATATTTGCCAAGTGGAGTCATGGAAAAGAAAAATTTGACCTATTCCTCAATCATCTAAATAACCTATCTGACCATATAAAATTCATTATTGAAATTGAAAAGAACAACCAGCTTCCCTTTCTTGATATCCTTCTAACTAAAAGAGATGGGTCTCTTGGTTTCCAAGTCTATAGAAAGAAAACCCATACATAAAGATATCTTCATGCAAATTCCCATCACCACGCTAAATAGAAGATTGGCATCATTAGGACCCTAATCACTAGGGCGGACAGAATATCTGATCATGACCATTTAAATGATGAACTCAACCATCTACACAAAGTGTTTGAACTAAATGGCTACAATAAAAATACCATTAAGAAAGCCATGCACCTATCTCTAATCAAGAATAACAAGGACATGAAAATCAAAATTTATCAACTCCTAAGGTCTCCCTACCATACATAAAAGGCACCACTGATAAAATCACTAAAATTCTTAATAAACATAACATCAATGTAGCATTCACCCCTACTAACACCATCAGTCAATTAATCAACTCATTCAAGGATCCCATAAACCCTAATCTTCGAAAAGGTGTTTATGTGATTCCTTGCTCATGCAGTAAAGAATATATAGGTGAAACATGTAGGTCTCTTAATATTAGGATTAAAGAACACACGGCCGACTTAAGAAGAGATAGGACCTCTAAATCAGCCTTAGTGGAACATGTTCACTCTTCCTCTCATTACATATGCATGGAAGAGGTCAAGCTGGTTAGAACAGAGGACCACTATCTTAGAAGGAAAATCAAAGAAGCCATAGAAATAGAAAAAAGGAAGAACAATTTGAATGTGGACGATGGATTAAAACTAAGTAACACGTGGAAACCTTTACTTGAAATCTTAAAAATCAATAATTAACCCTTATCCCTTAAATTAACCTATTCCCTCCTCTCTTAAAAATATCAATATAATAATCAACAAAAACATCAATCACATAACATCATCATCATAAGCATAAATTAGTAGTGATTAATTCACACATAGTCAATTGATAACATTAAACAATGAAAATTATCTCTAGGAATGATAGATTATATTATAGCATTAACTCACCAAATCTATTAGGATTTATTAATTAGTTAAAAATTAAATAACTTTATCAATTAAACAAAATCAATAAATAATTAAACATGAAATAAATACATAAAATTAAATGAAGTGACATATTAACAAATAATAAATAATTAAAATTAATAAGTTAATTTCAATTAATCACACAAATTAGATTAGTAGTTAAAAATATTAATAAAAGTAATTAATCAAATTATTAAAAATTAATTTTACATTAAAGAAATAATATAACAATTAAAATCAACAAACAAAAATTATTTAACTAATCAAACTAAAAAGTGA
The DNA here is from genome assembly GCA_000404065.3 of Pinus taeda. NCBI lineage: Eukaryota > Viridiplantae > Streptophyta > Pinopsida > Pinales > Pinaceae > Pinus > Pinus taeda. The sequence goes on from APFE030137642.1 coordinate 78,399, forward strand.
ATAATACAATAAATTAATAAACATATTAATAAAGAATAATTAATAAAATTAATTAATTAACCAATTCTTTTAAATCAATTCCCTAAATTAATTAATTATTTAGTCAATCAATCAAATTAATAAATCAATTAAACAACTATTAAAAAACAAAATTAATAAAAACATGTAAGTAAATAATAAAATCAATTAAGTTATAAACCTATTAATTAGTTAATTTAAAAATAAAAATAATAATAATAATTAATTAATTAATTAATTAATGAAAATCTAGCCGACCTATTTTCTTACATCTTTTCTTTAATATCCTATATATATAACCTAAATCTAGCTCCTGGATACATCACTAAGATCTGGAGAATATCTATTGACGCAGCCCCTGACGATGGACTCACTTGGTAGTCCGAAACGTTCGGTTCATAAAAACTCTATAACAGGTCATTCCTTCTCTATCTAAAAACTATCCTCACCTGTATGGATTCATTATTTAACAATCATACTTGTTTAAAATTCCAACCATCACCTCTTTCTGGAATTCAATTAAGGTTGAGTTTGTAGATACCTAAGGCTATGGCTATCGTCTCACAGCTTAAAACTTTTTTAACTAAGTAATGATTATGAGTCTTCAAGACATGAACCACCCCTAAGAATCATTGACAATGGGTTGGGTAATTTAGTTTGAGTCCTCAACTTCTTGGAATCATAACTAAACACCTCCATTCTTATGTTAGTACTTCACCAATTCCTTCTTGATTGATTTATGTGCAAATATAAAATCCTTCTCAAAATATAACAAGCTATGCGATTACTCTAATGTGAGAAAATTTTAAATAATTGAAATCTTTTTTCATGCAACATAGTTGAAAACAACATTCCCTATTTTTCTTGAAGACTCAAGAGTGACCCCAAAATATTTGAGAACCTCTAAAAAATATCCATCTAGCCCCATCTAACCTCATACATATAACTTCATCTTCATTCTTTGTGTGAGATAGGTGGCTTTGTGTTCAATCATCCAAGGATAAACCTCTAGTCCTTCAAAAACTATATGGCCCAAATATTAAATAAAAGATGATCCAACATATATATCTTTAGTGATTTTGCATGAAATGAGATGATATATATCAACATTTTTTTTATGATTCGCAATGATACATATAACCCTTTGAAATGTCAAATCCTACTCTATCCCTCATTTTTCTTGCTTCTCCCTTTCTAAGTGTGGATGTTGTTAGTCCTCTAATCATGTAGGCACCTTCTCCATAATAGGACGCACCTCATATTCCACCCTCCACTTAGAAAATATGTTAATATTTTCTAAGGAAATGACATCGACATTAGGTATCTTCTCCAACTACCTCACGCACTGTTGGAGATTGTAGTGAACATATTAATATAGGGGAAATCGAACCTACAAGAGGTTCATAATGAAACTAATAACTTTCTTTGCAGTCATTAATTATAATAATTATAATTTCTTAGTTGAATTTATAACCTAGTTCTCTTCTTTGAGCATATTGTTTCAAATGCACTTCATTTTCCCTACATCCTGAAGCACTGCATGTTTCATTGACAACATGAATGGAAAATGTTCGTAACTTTGGTGCTTTTACAATATAATTTTTCCATTGAATATCTACAATGGATAAAATAAAAGAGACTTAAATTACATTTCATTATAGTGGAAAAAAGGAAAAAAGGAAAATGTATTTCAAATTTCAATTAAATAACATTAAATATATAAATTCTAGTTGTTTACATGGCATAAAAATGCTCCTTTCATTGAGAATATTGGGAAATCCAAATAGTTTGCTAGCTTCTTAATATATTTTCACCTCATGATTAATTGTTATATGAGCATTAACATTAGGTACCATCCTCTAGATACATGTTAGGAGACCTTCCATTGCCTTTCCATCAAAAACAAAGTTGCATGAGTAAGCATTTTGGATTGAGGAAAATTTCTATTGCATAACTAGGAAAAGGGAGCATCTTGGTTCATCAACTATCAATGAAATCCTAGACCATCACATATTTATCATATTTTAGGTTATCCTTGCTCACATAATATGATAATACAACTTATTTTGGATTATTCATGACATCAAGAAGTATCCTATTGTGGGATTATCCCATCAACCAAGCTTAGAACCTTTACCAAAGGTTCATTAAACATGCACACTTCTTGCACTCCTTCCTTGAAGGAACCAATGTACAATATTCTAGTGGTGGCCCTCCCATCTTGCCTTATGGTAAATGCACAATCCTACCACTCATCATAAACAAATATCTATCTCAACTAAAACTAACACTAGAGAATAGACTAAAGAGAAATGAAGCTACTGGTAGAATGTGTGATTGTAGGATGAACCAGCTATTTGTTTCTTATGAAAACATTCATGAGGTTAATAATAAATGCATGGTTATATATGAGTATTGTGATGCTCCTATGCTACTTAATTACCTTATTAATGAATTATGTTCTTCCCACATCCTCAAGTATGAAATCATCATAATGGGTAGAAAATGGAGTTTAGAACAATGCGGGGTGCCTATTCATTAAAAACCTACCTAAAACCGCATAATTGGTTGATTTATTTGATATGATTTTATAACATTTTGCAAACCAATCCATTCAATGAAATCATACATCAAATCATAAGACATTCACATTTTTAACATGTTCCAATGCATCAACACAATTAATATACATTGTACCCTACAACAATGTACCAAGAAATTAAGAAGGGACCTATCCCTCCCATCTATCCAACCATCAAAAATCATTATGTATCAACCAACCACCTATGACTTGTTTGGGTCATCCGATCAAGTTTTAGTCTCATTCTTTATTTCTTGAAGAATTAACCCCTACAACTTTTCATAGGTATGGAACCTATACCTTGGGCCAAAAATATTGATAACATCAGACATTGGATGGAAAAAATCATTTGTATTTGTGATGGTCTAAGGTATATCTCTCCATAAAACACATCTCCCCATATCCTTAAATTGCTTTTGCTTCTCCATTATTTTAAGGTCTAATAAGATGGAAGGTTGCACTGCATACTTGGTTCTTGGAAAAAAGAAAGGTGAGTTCCTCACAGAAGAACGGTGAATTAATGGAATCCATCTCACTTCCCTAAGTTCTAGTTTTGATTGTGCTTCTCAAGTATCTAGCCACTCTATTAGAGGAAATTTCAACTTTGGTAGCAGTTTCCCTTCCCTCTTTTTATCATTTTTCACATCATGGGAAACTCAAATAATATCTACTATTAATGTGCTACAAATCTCAACATCTACTCCCACGATTTTACCCAAGTGGTACTTCAAGTAGCTAATCCTTCCTATCATTTTCTTCCTACATTGTTTATGTTATGAACCATCCATCTTACAAAGGGTATAATTACAATGAAAGTGTACATTGAAAGGTTGTGGCCTGCATAAAAATATAACAATAGAAATGTAATAACTCAATATATATGGCTTAATGGGGGGTTTTTGGGTTAACATGCAACTTTTTTAGGGGTTACCATTCATTTCCCCTTGAAACAAGTGTTTTCCTCAACACTTGACTAACTGTAGGTTTTTCCGCATGAATAACTCATCTTCCCATGTCACATCTCCCATTGATAGGTTTTTCCGTTTGATGAAGCACTCGAAATATTGATCAATTTCTTAGTTACTTAACCCTTGTTTCAAGGATTATTTTTAGTTATGGTATGATTTTTCCTTCTTCATTAATCTCTAGTAAAATATTTTGGACTAGTATCTTGTTACCAATTACCTTTTGTAAGCAAGAAATGCAAAACTATGGATGTACATGTGAAGATGGAGGCAATTCTCATTTGTAATGCATACTTCAATTCATTTAAACACCTTATAGGGGACATAATACAATGGTGTTAATTTATTTGGACACATTGGACATGAACCATTCTTTTAGTGAAGAGAAAGAACTTTGGATACATTTCCTCTAACATTTCTTGAATCAGACACTCAATCTCACTCTTATGTTCTTATGGATACCTTGAGTCATAATAAATCTCTTTGGGAGTTTATTTGAGTCATAATAAAGCTCATTGGGAGTTTATTTGGTGAAGTGTATTTTGAATAACAATTAGGATCCATGTGAGAAAAATAATAATTCTCCTCTTTTTCATCTTTATCAAAAAATTTGAACCACCATAAATATATATTTTAATCAAAAGTTATGCCAATTGTAATTTACATACCTTTCAAAACCTTAATTTGTAGATTAATTGGATAGTTGACCATGATGAAATTCAAGCCATTAGAGAATACAATTTTGTCATATAGTAATTTGATATGTATTCTTTGCAATTCCATGATGAAGATTTGAGGTGCCAAGTCAAAGTTATGATAACTTTCCAAAAACTTGTTTCTTTCCCAAAAACTTGATGATTTGTGGCCTCTTCCCAAGAGAAAACTTGTACAACATGCATTGTGTCCAATTTTTCAAATATTATTTTAATTTTTTTACCTAGAATACTTGATTATGTCTTATCATATATGTGAAATTTTCACATCCTGAAACTACTCTAGGACAAAGATACAATAAATCTACCAAGATGACTAGTTTAAAAACTAATTTAGGACCAACCACAAACTTAACTTCCACGAGGTATATTTCCAAAATATAGATAACCAAAATATGAAAATTTTTCCACCTATAATGTGATAAATCTCCTTAGTATTATCAAAATTTCATGGTCTTAAGCTTCCCATAAACATTGTTATAGTAAAAATGTCAAGATAATGTGTTTGAAACTTAATGAAGGAACAATCACAAGCCTTAAATTCCACATTTATATCTACAATATTATAGTGAATAAAAAATTCAAATTTTGATGATAGGTACTTCGATATTTATCCTCAACTTGCTAAAAATTTCATTATTTGAATATGACCATAAAAAAAGTTATAGCAAATATTTTAATATGACAACTCTAAAACTAAATTCAGGAACAATAAAAAACCATAACTTCCACAGGGTATATCTCTGAAATTATAGTAAATAAAAACTTGAAATTTTGATCACAAGTGCTTCTTATTTCACCTAAATCTCCTAAATGTTTTACTATCTAAATAATACCATAGAAAATGTTGTAGAAAAAATGCTACAAAATCTTGATTAAAGGAGAAAGAAAAACCCTAGATCATAGTTATGATAGTAGATACCAAATATTATGAATCATTTTCCTTATAAATGATAAGAAGTTATTGAGCACAATCAAATTCAAGGGTGGGTGCTTATTTTATAATACAAGACAAGATATGATGATTCTAAGACTAGGCCTCCTTGGTGTAAATGTAAGAGATAAAGGGTACAATTATAATGAAAGGGTATGATGAAAGGTTATGGCCTATATAAAAATATAACAATAGAAATGTAATAACTCAATATTTAGGGCTTACCAATGAGTTTTAAGGTTAACATGAGGTGTGTCTAGGACTTAACAATTTGCAATAGAACTTTCGATGATTTTCCCATCTTCAGTTTCACCATAATATCAAAGTGGGTCCAAAGGCATTGGAATATTTGAAAGGAAATAATCAACTTCAAACTTCAAACCTAGGGGAAACAAATGGAAAATTAACATCAAATACCACTACAAAAAAAAATTAAAAAATGACTCACTGGTAAAACATAAACCTCTAGATTGTTCTATGAGATATGAAAATTGATGATAACAGGTAGCTTTTGATAGTCAAATGTTTTTGAAAAAAAACCATATTTCTTTAAATTAATAAACCTTTATCTTGTTGCATGAGCCATGAAATATGATAATAAGAGGCAAGAAAAATGGATCTTGAAAATTACACATAATTAAGAGGGTGGATTTTGAAGAAATACCTGGATTTTGAGAATATCAACATGAAATAAGATAGGAATTGAACCTTATTGTATTAAAAAATACTTTAATGGTGATGAAACAATAGTTTGGCCTTCTTACATTGGTTGTTGATGTTGATAAGTCTCTTCCCCCTCATTCTCTAATATCTGCAAAGACAAATAACCCCCCACCCCCACTCCAACCAAAAATAAGATGAAGTAAAATTTCCTTTAAAGAAATGAAAATCGTGTTTGGGACTTCTTTTTTGTGGTGTGAAAAATAATTGTTTTTAATAAAAGTCTCGATGTCCAATTTTTTTAAGCAATTTAGACTTTCACATCACAAATTTTCATATTGTTGCCAAAATCAATGTTTTTTCCAACTATGATTGTAACAACCTCTATTAATGAGAAACTTGTTAACCTTTACACTAAGTGTTTATGGAAACTATACAAATGTTCCTTGGAAAAAATCGTTGGAAATAAATCAAAAAATTGATCATGATAAAGATCAAAAAGTGTGGCAAAAGATGCTATAAAAAAATTTGAACAATTTTCTGGTAGTAAATGGTAGTTTCTATATTACTAAAAATAAAAATAAAGCTAACAATAGTCATGGGTAACAACCATTGAGTTGTCATATCCTCAACACATAATGTATGGAGAATTTATAAGGAGTGGACAATAACACATGCCAAATTCAAGGTAGTATGGATGTTGCACTTTGTCCAAATATTTATATGACAACCCTTTTTCTACCCCTCTTGTAAATGTCATTATGAATTGTAATTCATGAAAATAATATGGAAAATATAAAATATGGTTGAGGTTGAGGAAATGACACAAATTTATAGAATGAGGAAGAGGAGTTTCTTGTGTAGTGTTTAAACCCGAGCCACTTCATTTATTTACCTAACTAGCTCCCTAGCAAATTAAATGGTTTGCTGGTGTAAAAATAAAAGTTGTATATGAGAAACCTACAACAAAGGATGAGCCCATATTGTCCCTATTCTTGTGGGATGTGTTGAGTAATTCAACATGCAAGAGAAGGGATGTGAAGAAGCGAGAGTAGGGAAGTGGTGAAAGGGGGATTTTTTGGCATATGAACATTCCACACTAAACAATTATTGCCAAGGAGCGATTGCGAATTAATATTTCCCATGATGATCATATTTTCCACATGACATGAGTGAAGGGGAAGCTAAGTCATCGCATAAGAAAGAAGAATGGTGAAAAGTGAAGCACATGCATAGGAGCGGGGAGTGTTTAGGAGGAACATGTGGGAAAAAACATTTGTGATGAGATTGGGACATCGTTCCCTACTTTTTGGTGATACCCCATTTGTGTATTGGTGTTAACTTGACCAAGAGAGCTCATGGAAATATTGATTCACTTGATTCTTGCTTTGGAGTTGAGGAAGCACCCTTTAGAGTGAGATCAGGTTCCTAAACTGAGAGAGCCTTCCCTGAATTCTTAGTTTAGTTCCTGTGATTTTTTTCTAAGAGATTGAGTGAATCAATGTGGTGTTTACTACTTGGGAGCATTTGCTAAATTAAATAAATAGTGGAATACACCTCTTGGCCACCTGTGGACTTATTATTGGTGTGAATACCCTAGATAACTTAATTCCTCATAATTTGAATCTGGCTCAGGGGTGGTCAACTAAAAGAAAGATTGCAGTGTAGTTGGCCTATGGTTGGGTGGAGACTGAAAGTCCCTCCTTCAATTTCTAGCTAAGTCAATATATTCAGACAAGTATTCTTGGTTATAGATTACAAGCTATGGTATACCTTACTATGTGTATCACTAATTACTATTGTTTTTTCATGTATGTAAGAATACTTGATTTATTATCTAAGCATGGTTGACTAACTAACTTGTATAAGTATGGTGTACATGAGTTGTTGGATTTATGCGGGTGTAGCATTCTTAGTTTTATGCAAGTTGTCTGATACATCTTTGATTGGTGATCTAAGACCACTCAAGACAAACTGTGACATCATAAGTCTCAATCATCTTTATATCTTTATAAGTTTGGGTATCCGAAGTCATGGGAGAAAGTCATAACCAATACCTTGACTATAAAACTCCATGAGTTGTGCAATGGAGCACACTAGACAACTATTTTTCCATAATCCTTCATGAAAATGTCATTATAGCATGCTTTAAGGGTGTTTGGTCATAATATTGTAATAACTAACAGATGCAGGAAAATTTTGGGATAGGTAGACTTCCCGGAATGTTGGTTTCCTAGGCCTAGAGGTGTGATGAAATGGATGTGTGATGATAGAGATGTGATCAAATGGAGGTGTCATGATGGAGATGTGATGATATTCCTATCGACATATGCCTACCTTGAGGGTAGATGATATTCTCATACTCACTAGGAGGTGAGGGAGAGGGAGGGGGCTTGTTTTGACCTGTACAAAAATATTACATGGAACAATATAACTACCAATGAGTGCTTTCCTTGGGGCCGAGAACCACTCAGTGATTTGTATTTAAAGACAGAGTTGGCTAAGGATTGCATGGAGCTATGGAGCAGTGTAACCACTATTGAGTGCTTGTCTTGGGGCTAAGAACCACTCAGTGAGTTGGAATTAAATTTGGAACTAAAAACTACATAGAGCTATGGAACATATACACCACTCAGGGGTTTCCAATTATAACAAACTACTAAATGCTTACAAGGTTAATGAAGAAAAGAGTAACTAAAGAGATAAGAATTAATTGCAAGTTTGAATAATTTCTCTATTAAAGTTGTGAATTGATTTGGTTTAAAAAAATTATGGTTAACCTCATAAATAAATATGTTGATGAAATTGTTTTTTGAACTGATTTAAATTTTTTATGAGGAACCTCATAAGACTTGTGTGCTCTTGATGTAGGATAGCTACTGAACTATCTAACATGAGTTAGGTTGACTATAAGGCAAACAACATCGGATCAATAATATCAACATGAACTTTTAAAACATAACGGAGTCGAAGACTTTAGGAACTAGGCCATTTTTGTGAAATTAGAACCGTATGGTACACACTGATCACCATGAGGCATGCCATAATACACATGTTGTGTTATTAAAGAAACGCAGAGGGATGCCTTGGCTGAGAAATAAATTCTTGTGCGTGGAAGACTTAACAAGGGAAGGATTGCATGAGGGACTAAGGAAGTAGAGAAGGGGATGAATGAACTTGGAAGGTGAGTGATTTCATAGAAGAGGAAAATTGAATGCCGGAGGGACTAGTGGAGTAGAGAAGGGGATACCAGAACTTGAAAAGTGAACTAGTTTTTAGAGAATCATGTGCATACCCATTGGGACCAGACATGCTTTGGGTGTGTCTGAGGAAGTAATGAGCTAAAAAAAATCTTGAAGGGGCACTAAGCATAGTGGAAAACATGGTTGGACAATGGAGGTAGATTGTGTGTCAAAATCAAGTGACCGAGTAGGTCAATGTGTAATAGAAGCATGTTGGACCACATGAGGCTTGTTGATCAGATGAGGATGTCTCACCCATATTTGTTTGCTATATAAGTAAATATAAAATGAGTTTTGTGTATAAAGCTCATTATTGAATTTTTTTTGTTCTAGATATAAGAACACTAAGGAAAATGTTCCTCTAGGAGGTTGGGCCTGTGACAACCCCTTTACTACCTCTCTTGTAAATTTCACTATGAATTGTAATTCATGTAAATAATATGGAAATGTAAAATATGGTTGAGTTGGAGGAGTGGACACATATTTAGAGATTGAGGAGGAGGAGTTGCTTATGTAATGTTTAAACCCAAGCCACTTAATTTATTTACCTAGCTCCCTCAAAAATTAAATGGTCTTCTAGTATAGACATTGAAGTTATATATGGGAAACCCACAACAAAGAACGAGCCCATATTATCCATTCTCATGGGACATGTTTAGGAATTCAATGCACAAGAGAAGGGATGTGAAGAAGCGAGAGCAAGGAAGTGGTGAAAGCGGGAGTTATTGGCATAACAAACATTCCACGTTGAATGATTCTTGGAAAGGAGTGATTGGGTAGTAAGAGTTCTCATGATGATCAATTTTTCCCCATGATGTGAATGAAGGGGGAGTTAGGTGATCACATGAGAAAGTAGAGTCGTGCAAAGAAAACCATATGCATAGGAGTGGGGAGTGTTTACGAGGAGGGCATGTAGAAAACCTTTCCGGTGAGATTGAGACATTGTTTCTTGCTTTCTGGTGATACCCTGTCTATGTATTGGTATTAACTTGACCAAGAGAGCTCCGATAAATATTGATTCACTCTGTGATTTCCTTGGGGCTGAGAAAACACCCTTTAGAGTGAGATCAGGTTCTTAGACTACAAGAACCTTCCCTAAATTCTTGGTTGAGTTCTTGTGATTATTTTTTGATAGATTGAGTGAATCACTATGGTGCTTACTGCTTGGAAGTACTTGCTAAATCACCTGAATAGTGGAATATTCCTCTTGGCTACATGTTGATTAATTATTGGTGTGAATACCCTAGAGCACTTAACTCCTCATACTATGAATCTAGTTCAAGGGTGGCCAACTGCAAGAAATATTGTAGTGTATCTAGCCTATACATAGGTGGAGGGTAGAACTCCCTCTTTAAGTTTCCAACTAAGTCAATATATTCAGATAATTATTCTTGTTTATAGGTTACAGGCTATGGTATGCCTTACTATACCTATGACTTATGATTAATCCTTTGTCATTTATGTAGTAATGCCTGATTTATTATCTAGGCATGGTTGGCCAACTAACTTGTATAAATAGGGTGTTTATGAGTTGATGGAGTTACGTGGGTGTACCATTCTTATTTGTGTACAGGTTTTCTAATATGTCTCTGATTGGTGATATGGGACCACTCGAGACTAACTGTGACATCATAAGTCTTAGTCATCTTTATATCTTTATAAGTTTTGGAATCCCACTGTTGTGACCATGTTTTTGGGTGAGCTCATTAGTAGTTTAATCTATGTTCTACTTTTATGGATTGTTCTACTTCTACTAGGTTATTGAGATCTATGTTTGCCCATAGTGGGTGCTTTACTTTAGAGGAAATTATGGTCATGGTAAGGTCATGGATCTAAGTGTTTCCATTATCCCAATAGTTCACAGAGTTATATATATGTGTGTGTGTGTGTGTGGTTGCTTAATATGCTTCAAATAAACTATTGAGGGGCAGCCAAAATAAGTAAAATATAAGGCCCATTTAACCACCCCTAGCCACATAAAAGCTACAATAACCTTCCCTTTTTCACTTAATAATACTTTCCTAGCTTAATGAGTTCGTAGGAGGTTCAAGGAGATCAGTTTCATTATTTATGTGCCTAACATGATTATTATGCGGGATATTAATGGGATTTTGCAAAAAGTTTGAGGAGATCCATCAAAATATATTTATGGGGCCTACTCCCTGCTACAAGAGACTTCCAACTCGACTGGCTAAGGATAAAAAATACTCCTTCTTACAGCTATGTGGTAACCTAGGAAACATGATACAACTTTTTAGGGATTTTGGGGGGAAAGCATTCCTCCCCTCAAGGAGGTTTCTCCCTAGTGATTTTTCATAAATAAAGGGCTCGAGGAGCCTAGAAGAACAAGTATGAGCATGATAATAACAATGTAGAGAATTAGGAATCTTAGACTTCAAAATCTATAAAAAAATTTCCATGTATAAGAAATTCTTTAGTTAATGAAAGTCATATTTGGTTTCAGATCTTAGTCTTCTTCTTCTTAAGTGTTTTGAGCTTCCTTGATTTATGGCCCGCCCCAAGTGCTCAAAATACCTCTTGTACCATTAGTCTTTATTAATTTGATTATCTCTACAATTTATTTTTGAATATCACTTTTATGCATAGTTACTTAGCTAGTACAAAATAGTCCTTTCTTGCACAATATTTGATGATTAGATGATAACATTAGTAGTGGTTATGTTTTTATTTATGCATTTAAGGTCATGTTGATTTTTATTTTTTATTTGTTTTCCATCATTTACTGTTTTATTATGTCTACATAGTCCCTTGTTTTGCATCTACAGGAAACCTTACAATGATGTATCTTGCTGAATAAACCATACTACCGCTAATGTGATGACTTGGAAATGTGTTCCTTATCATTTCCTATCACTTTATTAAGTTCTTTTTCTTTCCAACATTTCCTTTAGCATATTTTTCTAGTCATTGGATTGTCTCCTATAGAAAAAAATGACTCTTGTAGTTTTTCACAATTCACGTTTGAAACTCACCCAATTTGCATCCAACTTATGATTCACATAATTTGACGTGTTACAACATCCCTGGAACCTTGATAATGGAATTTAGAAGTAGAGATACCAATTAAATGCCTTGACCTATATTATTGTAGCAATTACTTCTTTCCTGTTGTTGACGGTGTTGGATACCACTAACAGGGAAGGGGTCTTCCTAATGTGAGGTCCCAATTAGACCTCACATAGTTTGGTGTAGGAGTCCCATCTAGTTGTATGATTCAGTTACCATTGCGAATATTTTAGAGGTACGCCTTTCTTATAACACATACACAGGAGATCACAAACACCTCTTTCGGGCAACAAGAATGTAAGCTTTGTGTGACACCAAATGTAAGATGCATAGGGAACTTCCACGACTGGTAAAGGAAAATGAGCCACCGGCTAGGGAAGTAATAGTACTATCCTAAGGGATACCTAGGAGAGAATAAAAAAGATTTTGATTTACCTACAAATTAGTTCACAAGATAAACAACAACCATGAAAGCATAACATCACTTATTCGACAATATCCATATCTAAGCAACAAAATAGTTCATTAGTATAAGTATGTAATTAAGACAACATACATCACAAACATAACAAGAATAGTCTTAATACATCCACAATACATACATGAAGAAGTGTTGGTTAAATGAGGTTTTGATTATAAATGAAGTATTCCAAGTACATTGTTACATAGGTGGAACACTAGATCCAGTAGTGGAACATGAAGCCAAAACTTACTTCTCCAACGAATGATTGATCTCCTATGAACTAGAAGAGAATCCAGGGAAACTCTAAGAATCCAAGCCCCTTACTTGAGTTATGAGGAGCTATTTATAACAAATGACAATGACCTTTGGGTTTCCTTGTGACTCTTCAACTTATATGACCTATGGGCTTCCATACAACCTTTCATATTCTATACATGATCTTTTACATTCCATATGTGACTTTTCACATTCCATATGTGTCTCTTAGAATTTATTACACTAGAATCATTGCAAAAGAAAAAATCCATATAAGACAGTGGCTATATAACACAAAATCTCTAATAGGACAAAGATTCTACTAAATTGACAAGTCATTTTCTTCTTCATGGAGCTCATTAGTAATGTATGTGTGCCACACTTTGAACTCCATAGCAATGGCTTTGATCAAAAATGGAAAGTCCACTGCAAACCACATCTTCGCCTCCAATGCTTTAGTCAGAATGGTGTTGGAGCTTGATTGTACACTATTTCATGGCCATGATAATTTCATATGAGCTTTAGTTGGTGCAATGGCATATTGTAGAATATTTTCTTTTGTGATCTCCAAGGCTTCTTATGTTGATGTCTTCTTGATTTTCTCGATGTACTACCTAACTTCTTGAAAGATGATTTCCATGCCTCTTATCTATCCAATGATCCCACTAAAGGCATTCAATGTTTCTGTGCTAGAGACTCTAAACCATTGTGCAATTGACTATAGGCAACAATAGTGTTACTCAATTGTTCTCCAAGGCAGATATAATTTTGGTGATGGAGTCTCTGTTGTACTATGTATATGTCAGTGGAAATCATATCCTTTCTAACCAACTGTTGCAAAACATCTGGATATTTGGCAATCCATTTCTGGAGTTGATCCATAACTCTATTTTCCACTTTCAAGAGCTTTAATAATTCTCGTGTTGTCTTCTGAATACTAACAAGGGAAACCACTACTTCATGTAGAAGTATCATTCCATCATACAATTATGTCATTATATCTTCCACTGGCCCCAATTCTTCCTATATGGTTTACTTCCATTCTGATGTGTTGAAGTTGTGTGAAGATAACTATTGATTTTCTGCATCAAGTTGTTCTTCTTGTTTTTTTACTACAGCTAACTCTTTCCTTAGTTGCACATTCTCATTCAATGGGTACTTTGAGTTGTCCTATGTTGTTGTAGAAAAAGCAACATTGGCCACCATGATTTCTCAAGGATTCCTTCTAGTGTTATCATTTATCACTATTTCCATAGATATATAGACCATATTATGATGATCATTTGGGAAGTTTATTCACCTTTGCTGCTAATCAAACATGACATTACACACATCCATGACTCTGTCTTCAGGTGGAAGTGTGATTCTTAGTTTCATCAAATGGGAGATGACCACCAGTAAGTGGAGGTTTTGTTGAAGAACCCGGTTCATCATCTATGGGTTGGATGGAATCATCTTCCTCGACCTCTTCCTTTGTTTCCCGAGCCAATTTTTCTTCCTCTAGTCTCTATGTTACTTCCTCTTCCTTTGACTTCCTTTCTTGCTCTTCTTCTACTCTCCTTCTTTCCTCTTCTTCTTCCTACTTCTTCCTGATAATCTCTTCTTTCTTCCTCTTATCCTATTCTTCTTGTTGCATCTTTTCCTCTAATTCTCTCCTTTCCTATTTATCTTGAATAGATACCTTATTCAAAGGATCAACTTTCCATTTCCTGCTACTTTCTCATGTCGAATCATGCTTGATCCTTTTCCTGGGAGCTCCATTCTTTGCTTGAGGAGTTGTTTGTGGTGCATCTTGTACCCGTATATATTGAGCTAACGGAATTCGGGGGGAACCAGATTCAATTGTTGGACGTGTTCATCTTATTGCATTGTACCAATTATTTATCTTCTCAAATTTTGTAGTGGACATTGATGAATATCCCCAAGTGAAATAGATCATTTCACAATGTTGCCTGCACACTCTTTTGGGGTCATATTCATGAAATTCCTTGACTACAAAGTGCAAGCAACCCATCCCCTATATTTCTGCCTCCACCACCTTATGGCTCTTCAGCTCATACTATCTGATCCTCAAAGGGAAAGTGGGCCAAGGGGATTTCTTCCTTCTATGAAGGACTCATGGTAACCCTTTATTCAACTAATAAGACACTTCTTGAAATACCACCTTATTATTTATATACCGCAACATGATATGAGGAGAAATATGACATCCAAAGCATCAAATATATGTACCTTCAAGCACAACAAACCAGTCCACAATATCACATAGTGACTTCTTCACTGGGTTAGTCATGTAAGGAGGATCGATCTCATAAATCATCTGAAATATGACAATGAAGAAATGCTCTAAAAATATTTCATATGCCCCTATGAAACTCAAATATGAAAACACCTTGTAGTGGAAGTAAATTGGAAACTTATCCTATGGGGTCCAGTTCTAATACATTCCTGGGAATGCATACCATGAACAAATCCCATCGAATAGAAATGTTGACAAATAAAAATTTGGTGCCTACTTTGACCTTAGAGGTGATTTATCCTTTCCAACATGACTTTGCAACTCAAAACAAAGTATATATCCCCAATTGAAGATTTTTCCACAAGTGACCACCATGTTGAGCATATTTATCCATTTCTCTTCAAATCATTTAGCGTTCTTTCACCCACGCAACCTACAACACATGGAAATAAGGTACTCATACACATCCCTAAGAATCCTAATCAAGTAAACTATAGATGGTTAGTGTCAGAACTTGGGAGGCTCCCAACACCAAGATTTGATGATGTCACTTGTGTCGAGATTAACCCATCTAGTGTAAAATTTGTTATTGGCATACTTTGTGAGCTTCTGCATCTTATAATAGTTTTGCATGTCTTCTACATAATAGGAGGCAAGATAACCACCGCTTTAGCTATGAAGCACCATATCTAAATCATCCCTGTGCGTAAGAATCCATTCAATCACTTCTGCACAAGGAATGACTGGGAACCTGCATGCAATCTTGTGTATTATGGGCTGCTTGATATTATTGTATACTTCCAAATCTTCTAAGTCTTCAGAGAAATGTTTCTGAATGAATTTCTCTTTGGTGTGTTTCCATGTGACCTCAGTGTACTTATCTGTAAATCATTGTGTATTTGCAAGAATATGAATGGTAGGCTTTGTGACTTCTACAACTTATTTAGTGCTTTCTTCTGAAGCTTCTTTGGAAACCCCTCAATGTGTGGTAGGAGGTGTCATCCCAACAAGTCATGAAAGAGTAACAATAGTAGCATCTTGAACACCTGTATGTGGAAGCACACTCATGGAAACAAATATTATCTTTACAAAATATTCTATATATTACAAGCAATAGCTTAGCATATCATATTAAAAAAGCCAACAAATGTAGATGAGAGTATAATTCTATCAACAACGAGACATAGTTGCTTGTACGGGAAAGAAATCTACATGAAAACAAGGATGGAACTCTTTTAGAGCACGAAGGAAGGTTAAGGCTCATTCAAGGCCTCAAGGTGCACCCATGTGCTCAATCAAGAGAGAGAGACCATCAAGGGTGCAGGGTGCATTAATAAAACACAAACGAAGAAAATTCGTGACTTCAAGGTGCGCCCATGCACTCAAGCAAGAGAGAGAGACCATCAAGGGTGCAGGGTGTGTTAGGTGCCTAAATCTACCTCAGGTTGAAGGAAGGCAGGTCTAGGGTAACATCAAATCATTCTTAACCTGGTAGCTAGCCCTACCAGGTCGGGAGAGAGCTCTCTCCTTGTCAATCTCAATTAAAATATGGAAAATAGGGATTGAGATGACTGAAAATAAATGCTGATTTTAGGCTAGGTATATTAGGTCTAAATATTTTGTTTGATTTTGATGGTTGGTGCTGGATCAGATGGGGAAGGTAGTTTTGGATCTGGGGAAGGTAGTTTTGGATCTGAGAAATCAACACAAATTTGCATAGGTTTAAGTGGGGCGAGGTAGGCAAGTGTTTTAGCACTTTGAAATGAGTGTAATGGTGAGTCTAAAGACTAGTGAGGAACTGGAGAGGGCATGCAAGTGTCATGAGTCCTCTTCAGACAGTAAAAAACATGTAAAACCAAATAAACCCCAAGGCAAAGCACTGAAACACCAATGGATTCAACCTTTTACACTTGATTCATTTAGTTATGCAGAATAAGAGAGATGATGGCACACATAAACATAAGATCAACTGAATTATAGAGAAGAAAACAATGCTAATTCACATTACCACAAGCATCCCACAAAATGTTGCAAAACCGTGGTTTATTTCCTTGCCAAACTGCAGAAGTGATGTACAAAGTAGCTCAATGCATCCACAAGAGTCCAACCTAACCTTTACTAATAACTAAGAAAGTACAAGATATAGGCATCAAACCACCTATTCTAGCCATCAGGGGTCGAATCCATGAGTCTAGGAGTTGTTTCAACAAGATCTAAACTAGGAACTGAAAAATAGGCAGTGGAACAACTTGCCTCTAAAACTATGGAAACTGATTCATTCAGCTCAAAACCACCTAAAACTGATGTATCTACCTCCTTAAGTCATTTTTCATCATTTTGACATCATAGTACATTAATTTACATCATATTACATCATGAATTTGACCATGAGAGAAGAAAAAGTCAAACTGGTAGAAAACTAGGCGAAAATCTGAATTTTTGAGCAAAATTGGCAAAATTTTGCCTGATGCGTAGTGCCATTAGCCTGATTCACAATGCCACTTCCAAGCTGAGTTTGAAGGCCTTAAGTTCACCAAATTGGCTCCAAGATGGCTTGTTGGAAAGTTATTTCTATCTACTTTCTAGGAAAGTTGGAATTTCTGGTTTGGGTGTCCATTTGCCCCTTCAAAAGTCAGTTCTCCCAAGACTGCTTCCTGTGGGTCTAAAAAGTGGCAAAGAGGGCATTTTTTAGGTGTTTTTTGCCCTTTAGGTGACCCAGATCTCCTCCAAAATTCATGAAAATTTTTGGGTTTTAGTATTTTTGCATGAAAAATCCAAAAATGCAAGTCATTTTGCAAAATTCCTAACCAAATAAATGTGTAGCGCCAGTGGCACTGCACATCAGATGAAATTTCCTGTGTTTTACACAAATTTGATGCGCAATGCCCTTTTGCAGACCGATTTTGGAGGACTTATAGTGTCCAAATTGGGTGTGTGATAGCTCGTTGGAAATTTTATTGAGTCTAATTTCCAACACAACTTGAATTTTTCAATTTTGAGTTCAGTTTCCCTGTCAAAAGTCAAATCTCCCAAGACTGGTAAAAGTGTGCAAAATGAGGTTGCCTAAATGAAGAGTGTTATTGCAGTCAACTTTTGAAGGTCTTCCTCAACTCAAAATTGCGCTTATGATATCTCATTGGAAATATATATCTATCTATATATCATTTAAATCATCAAGCAAGTCATTTGAACATCCCAACTAGGTGAAACCTTGATTTTCTTGAAGTCGCTCCAGAGGTGCAACAATTCTCCCGAGGCAACTATATTTTTGACATTTCTCTAAAACCATGAAACCTGTGTAAAAATTGAAGGAGGTTGTTCTACCTTGGCCTATTTTGGACAAAAACCTCTCTCAGTTTTTCCAATGTCATTTTTCCTTGCTCAGAAACTTCATTTGAGGAAAACCTATCTCGATGCGTAGAACAGGGGATTTGTCGAAATGAAGTGAAATGAAGGGGATAAGGGGCTTCTAAATTCTTGAGAAAGGTTTGGGAAGTAGGGAGGGATGTTAGGAAATAGAGGAAAGTGGAATTTCAAATATTGAGTGAGGGGAAGGGGTCCAAAAGGGAAAAACACAGGGCTAGCCTAGAAAATTGTCAAATTGTAGCAAGAAGCTATGGTTTGTGGGAAAATGATGAATTTGAGGGATATCAGTGATGGGAAGTGTTTAATAAGGTACATTAAGAATATTGGAATGTGTATGAACATCAGGATACAAGTTGTGTTCATGATTTGACCATACAAGAGAAATTACCTTCAAAACCCTAGGAGAGGGAAATGGGTCTTACCCAAGCACAACTAAAACATGTGGTAGCAAGGGGGAAAGCAAGGAGTTCATTCATGCTAATAGGTTCCTTTCTAGTAATTTTTCCACCCTTGTGAGGTCTCCTAGGTTGTACATTCCTTTCTCTTGCCTATCACTTAGTGTTTCTTCTTCATAGCTTGACTCACTATTTCTTGCCATTGTGCTTGATGCTTGTCTTAGGGAAGTAATGTAATGATGATATGGTGAAAAATGGTAATGAAGGAGGGAAATGGTGATGAGTATGAAGATATTATACTCTTGGGAAATGGAATTGGGGAATGAAGGGATTAGTTTTGGGAAACTAGGGTTTAGTGAGGGATTTAGGGTTTGGTGAAGGGATTAGTTGTTTTAGGGGAGTGGGATATGGGAGAATGGGATAAATGGAGTGATTTAGGGTAATAAAAGAGTGAAAAGGGTTTAAGTATGTTTTAGTAATGGTGGAGAGAAAATTGCACAATAGAATGGCAAACAGTGAAGACAAGCTAGGGTTTCACTTTCAACATGCAAGATTGAGAAAGAACACAAGTATGACCTCAAATTCAACTTTATGATGATGATTACTTACTTGTAGCATGAAAATGTAGCAATTTTGAGGGTTATTGCACAATTTGGAACGATTTAGGAAGTTCTGGACTGATGCGCAACGCACTGGGCCCAATGCGCATCTCCCTCCTGATGTGCAGCGCCCGTGCAAAATAACACTGCAAGAAAGCCACTTATGTGCAGCGCACTGCCTCTGATGCACAGCACCAGGCCAAGTTGCTTGGAAAACAGGTTTTTTTGTCTCCTTTGCTCCAAATCGCAATTTTTTGACTCTCCAAGGATATTTTCACAATGAAATGATAAATAGAACCCCTTTCACTTTAAATATGGATGACCTTTAATTTTTACTTATCCCAAACCCACTTTTTAATGTCAAAGTCACTTTTGGTCATGAGCTCTATTTTTCATTTAATTTGGATTTTCTTAATCATTTGGTAAACTGATGCTTTGATGATTTGCTTTTTGTCTGGAGTGGTTGGAGTTGGCAAGGTGGGCAAGGGCAGCAACTTTGAACTTATTACATATAGAAAAAATGGAAATTACATAAAAAATTTGCACATAGAAATAAAAACTCTATTTTCACTTCAAAACAAAGTTTTGAGGTAAAAACCACTTATTGAGCATATCATCATTGGAATTTTGATTTTGTGAACATATTAGATCTCCTCATGTGCCCACTGATCGTTTATTGAGTTTTTCATGACCATGGTGGCAAAACCCTAGACCTAATGAGACCTAAAACCCTAAAAATGATTTTTGCAAATGTAATGACAAAAAAATGACTGTAAATGACCTAAACAACTGAAAATAGGCCAGTAGGTAAATGGCATGAGGGAAATTTAAAATGAACCACTACCATCAGTTGATCCATGACCTAATGGAATACAGCTGATCAGATGGGACACCTAATATGCATGCAAAAAGAGAAAGTTGATCACTGATGGAGGGATGAAGATACCAACACTAACAAGGTGCATTGATAAAGCACAAACTAAGAACATTCATGACTTCAAGGTGCACTCATGTGCTCAAGAGGCTAAGACGACACAAGGGCTCACTACAAAGTGATGAAGGGTTCAAGATTCAGGCCCTCAAGGTGTGCTCATGTGCTCAAGGGGATAAGGAGGGAACAAGGGTGCATGTTGAAGATACAAAGTGGAAAAAACTCAAGCCTTTAGGGTGTGCTCATGCGCTCAAGGAGGGCGTAATTCTTTGTGACAAAGGAGTGCTCTCTTGAGGAAAACTTGTCTTTTTGGGCATAATTTTCTGAGATAGTCAAGTATTTTCTTCGAGAAGTGTGCTCTATCTTGGTATGGATCAAGGACAAGTCTAACAACAAGATAGAATGATAGAAACGTTGAGAGGAAAGATCTACAAGTTTTTATATATTTTTTCATAATCATGAATGGAGTATGATAAGCTAAAGGAGATGAAGAGTCACAACCTGCGACAACAATTACACTATAGAAGAAATAATAACTGAATTACCAATAAAGAAGCTAAAAAGAAGTGAAATTCTTGAAAGGAAAGCAATATTGATAACAAAAACATCAAAGGAAATGAATAGAATTAACATGCAAAATTTACTTGGAATGAAGATCAAGAAAGAGCTCCTTGATCCAAATATGTGCGCCTAACCGGGTTGATGATAAGAATATTACATGAAAATCCAATCCACACATGATTTCCACTTATCGATGAGTGAATGAGTTAGTTAAGTAAAGTGAAGTGGGATCCTATTTTCTAGGAGTGTACCCACATACAACAAGAAAGAACATGCATGAGTTTTGAAAGGGTGTAAGTCTTCGTGTCTAAGGAGTGTGCTTAAGTGAGGGTGCACTAGCTTAGCATGAAGAAGTGCGCTCCAAGGAGGGCACAATTGTTCATCTTGAAGTGTTTTTTTTCTTTAAAAGTTTTTTTCTTGCTTTTATTTTCTTTTATCTATGTTGTATGGTGAATAAGGCTTGTTAGCAAGTCAAGAAAAGCTATGACTTCACCTATCCTTGGATAAGATAACACAGGCACTTCTAAATTTAAGGTGACGATGCTTAGAAAACATTCACTTACAAGGATGAGACACTTTGACAAAACATAAGAATAGTAAATCCAACAATGTGATGACACAAGATAATTGGGAACAACAATTCATATAGTTTCCAAAATTGAGTTAAGAAAAAAATTTGGAGGGTCGTTGTCGTAGCGACAACACTTGGCAACATATTGGTTGAACCCCAACTTCTCTATTTTGGTTTCATTTATGCACAAAGTCTCAACCTTCCAGGAAGTAGTGATTCAATCAATAAGTTATCTCAAATCCCCATTCTACCCAGTTAAAGATATATCCTTCCCTTTTCCCTTACTCAGCATAATACAACATAAAGGAAGCCAAATCATTTTGATCAAAATAAAGGTAATATAGAACCACGGGTCAAAAAATAATTAGAGTATGATTTTTCATCTCTGGTGTTTCTATACTACCAGCTGGCCTGGACAGTACCTCGATAGAGTCACTTCAGGAACACAAGAATTTCTTTGCTACCAGCGAGCCTCGACAATACTCTGGATAAGTCTCTTGCTTCACCTCCCCATGTAGGAAGCCTTTCTCTTCTTTCACCCTTCATTTCTTTCTTTTAAATATGATTCTGCTTAGGCAATTTTTCTTTTTAAATGGGCTGGAAAAGGGATCCCGACTTATTGAGAGAAGAAGAGGTTTCTCCTTTAGAGACATGTTTATAAACCTCTGACAGTTAGCCTGCTAAATATTTTCCCTTCATTTTTGTTCATTCAAATATATAGGTGAGAAAACACTATTAACAAACATAACCGAGTGTGGGAACGAGAATCTTAAATAGGTATGAGCATTACAATTTGCTTATGATTTCCTAGCTGAAGGATCATATTTTCCATCCAAAAAAATCACTGACTTCAAAGATGTAAACCAAATCAAAGATGAAGGTAATAAACAAGCCAAGGGTATCATGTTACTACAACTTGTCTTTCACAAAATATTAGCCACATCTTCTTGAAGCTGGAAACCAACTTTATGCAAAGACTACCAAAACCAAGAAAACAAAGGGTGGACAATGAAAACACAAAACAAAAATGTAATGCATCTAACTAAATGCAACCTATTCTATCCTAAACTACAAATTAAAAGGTTTGGTTAAGTGAAATCGAACTTCCAATGCAGCCACAAAATATGCATCGACTTTGGAGTCGAAAGATATGAGCAGGTAAAATCAAAGTAAGATATTATGCAATGAAAAGGATAAATAGCCAAAACATCTGCACTGACGAGTAGAAACAAGAAGTGCAAACACATTGGTGTGACACACTTAACTACTCTATTGAACGAAAGACTTCGCAATAAGAGCAATCACCTGGTTCACAACCATACAAGACTTGATTGAATTCATGAACGAATAGGCCAGGAGACATGGGTCCTAATTAATAGGACTCTTCTAAAGAATACGCAATACGATCATGGAAACAACCTTTTGGAAAAATTTGACAAGAAATATTAATCAAAGACAAATCCATATTAAAATCAAGGTTGATAGACTGACCACAATCCATGTTGTCGTGTGAGTTGAACTTTTCAATGGTTGATGAAAAATGGATGTCATATCGAAAGATTTGACAATCTTTAAGATCATTCTTTGTTTCCATATCTTAGATTAGAAGTTTGCATGAGGTGGGATGTACCAATTGAAGTTCCAAAGTATGATTAAATTTCCCATCATAGGGTTTAGGAGTTGAACACGTAAAAAACTAGAATCCCTCAAATGAGAATCTACATCCCCATGAGATGACATTAATGATGAGATTCTGCAAGAAAATACTAACTGACCAAAATAACAAATAATGTTGGGGTGACAGGAACCTGACATAACCATCAACATAGGTTGAAGTTCCCTGTACACTCGAATTGACTTTGAACTCTGAAAATATTGAAAGTTAGATTCAAAAAACACGGTCAACTTCTTGTCTAAACAAGAGTCATCATTAAAATCACAACATTCATAAGGAAATTGAGGTAAATTGGACATATCTTCAAGATTACGACAAAAATCCTCAATAACAAGCATGCCATTTTATCGATCAAAAGGAGATATACATGAAAGAAAATCTTCAATAATTGCATCAGAATCCATTTGAAACTTCTACAAATTTTCATGTTCTTGTGAGAACAATGATTCATCCACAGAACTTGAACAATCATCACCACACAATTAAAAAAAAAAGGAAATGATCATGATCATGGTTGTTCAAGAATTCAACTTGATTAACGGATGCAAGATCAACAAGGGGATTATTGACATTGAAATAATATTGATTAATAGGACCAGGAAGATCATCATCTAGGGAAATATGTGAAAGAAAATTTGATTCCTCAATGGCAATTTTATCTTCCAACTTACTAATCGCTTCAGGTTCAAAACATAGAACATCAAAAGGAGGGGGGAAAGGAACAAAATAACACCATATTCTTATTCAGGACATGGGAATTCCTTTTGAACAGAAGTACATGATGAGTTCAATTCAAAATATTTTCGTGAAATCTTGACCAAGAAGAAAATCTTTTCATCCAAGAATTGTCAGTCCACGTCCTCACCCAAAAATTCATAACAAAGATGGAGGAATTGGTCATCAAAATTTTCAAGAGCTTCATTTGATTCCATTCTAGTCTAATTGATTTCATTCATGACATATTCATATTCATACTTTTAGAAAACACGATGAAGGTCAGTAACCAATTGGTTAAAATATGAGATAGAAGTAGTGGGTAGATAATAACACCTTTGCTTAGCACAACCATCCAATGTAAGGGTGAACAACCTTGCAAGGCTTTCTTCATAATAAACACCACTTGAAAAATAAAATTGAACAAACTCAATTACATAATCAAGGATGGTTGTTTTACTCTTGCCATCAAATTTTAAATGTGACAAGTTATGTAGAAATTCCACAGGGATTGAAAGATATAAATCTTTGGAAAAACACCTCGGGATTATGATTTGTGATGAAACCATTAAAGGTAAGATATTCAAACAGACTTCATAGGCTCAACTTTTCATCTGGCCCTCCTTCTAGCACCAAAATGTTGACGATGTTGGATACCTCCAACACACAGGGGATCTCCGTGATGTGAGGTCCTAATTAGACCTCACACTATTTGTTGTAGGTGTCCCATCTAGATGTATGGTTTGGCCACATTGCAAAGGTTTTAAAGGTATGTCTTGGTTACAACACATACATAAGAGATCACAAACGCCTCTTTGGGGCAACAAGAATGTAAGCTTTATGTGACACCAAATGTGAGATGCACAAGGAACTTCCATGGCTGGTAAAGAAAAATGAGCCTCCTATTAGGGAAGTAATAGTACTATCCTAAGGGAGACCTGAGAGTGAAGAGAAAGGATTGTTGATTTACCTGAAAATTAGTTCACAAGATAAACAACAATCATGAAAGCATAGATACTCATTCAACAATATCGATATATAAGCAACGAAATAGTTCATTAGTCTTAGTATGTAATTAAACCAACATATACCACAAACATAACAAGAATAGTCCTACTACATCCATGATGCATACATTAATAAGTGACGGCTCAATTAGATTTTGATTATAAACAAAATATTCCAAGTACACTATTACATATGTTAGGGTCCCACCCTAACCCCCTTATCTATGTAATGGGACCACGTCATAGTCAAGAGTCAATAAAGCCCATATTAATAATTGTAAGTGGTTAATCCACAATTAATAACAGAACCACAGTTAGTTGCAAATGGGTCGTAGTATTAGATAGAT
>APFE030137660.1:7360-21088 GCA_000404065.3 Pinus taeda
GGCAGCCATAATGGCCATCTTCAAGAACCTGTTGACGACCACAAAAACACAATTGTTTCCATGCTTAGTGGAAGGAAGGCCTAACATGTAATCCATGGAGATGGATTCCCAAGGTCGAATAGGGTTAGGCAACGGGGTATAGAGGCCTTGCTTCTTGATGGTTGGTTTGGAAATGGCATTGGCAGTGCATGATCTAATGTACTTCCCAATATCCTGTCGAAGATTCAACCAATAGAAATACTTCTACAGTATTGCCACCATTTTCTCGACCCCGAAATTTCCAACAGCCCAACTGTAGTGTGCTTCCCAAATCATCTTGTCATGCTCGCTTGAAGGAACACAAAGGAATCCAGAGTGGCATAACAAGGCATCATAGAGGTGAAAATCTGGAACATGCTGACCCTCCGAGAGTGTGTGGTATGTGTGGCTGAATTCTGGGTTGCTTTTGTAGAGAAGTGGCTAATCAGAAGTCTCATGCCCACAAAAGTTGAGCACAATGGTTAACGCCATGATTGGTGGTCGACTGAGGCAATCTGCAAAATTATTGGTGCTACCCTTCTTATACTTGATATTCAAATGGAACTGTTGCAGGTATGTGGGTCACTTCTGATGGTGATCATTCTGCAATTTCCCTTGGGTCTGTATGAACTACAGGGATTGGTGGTCTGTGTGGATGAACATTTCCTTCCCCAAAATGTAATGCTTCTATTGTTGGTAGGCCTGCACAATGGAATACATCTCTTTGTCATAAGTGGGATACTTCTGGACTGTGTCTGAAAGTGTCTCACTGTGATATGCCACTGGATGGCAGTGTTGAGTAGGGACTACCCCAATAGCATAGTCAGAGGCATTTGTCTTGACCTCAAATGGTTGTTGCAAGTCTGGTAATGCAAGCACTAGTGCCATGCATAAGTGATCTTTTAACTCTGTGAATGTCTTGTGTTGAGATTCAGACCAAAATAATTTTTCTTTCACTCCTCCCTTGATGACTTGAATCAAGGGCCAAGTGATATGAGAAAATCCCAACACGAACCTCTGGTAGAAGTTGGCAAGACCTAGAACGCTGCGGAGCTCTGTCAGAGTGGTTATGGATGGCCAATCTTGAATGACTTGGATCTTAGTTGGATCCACATGCACCCCCTGTTCATCAATAATGTATCCCAGAAACTGAACCTGGGTCATGCCAAAAGTGAATTTCTCCAAATTTGCACATAACTTGTGTTGACGCAGTGTTTGGAGAACCTGTTAGATCTGGTGGAGGTGCTCTTCCCAACTCTAGCTGAAGATCAGGATGTCAACCAAGTATACCACTACAAATGAGTTGGTGAATGGCCGCAAGATGTCATCCATTAGCCTCATGAAGGTTGCAGGAGCATTCGTCAATCCGAAAGGCATAACCAACCATTCGAAAAGGCCCTCCTTGGCTTTAAAGGAAATCTCACACACATCGGAGGGTTCAATTGGTACCTAGTGATATCCTAACTTCAAATTGATCTTGCTGAAATATTTTTCCCCCTTCATTTGGTCCAAAAGGTCGTCAATCCATGGGATCGGGTACCTATTATGGATAGTGATCTTGTTCAATGCCTGATAGTCAATACAAAGTCTCCAAGTCCCATCCTTCTTCTATACCAACATGATCGGGCTCCCACAGGGTGATGATCTCAGACGGATGTGACCTTTCTGTAGCAGCTCCTGAATCTGCCTCTTAATTTCATCATTCTCTAGAATGGAGTGTCGATAGATTGGTCCATTGGGCAGTGGCGCACCTGGGGTCACATCGATGGAGTGCTTGACTTGACAGTGCAGAGGAACCCCTACGAGGGAGGTGAAGATTTCCTCGTACTCCTCCACGACCTTGTCCATATGTAGTTGTCGTGCAGAGGGGCCCTGTCTGGAGGTCATGGCCACCGTCTTCTTCTTTTCTTGAGGGTGTATCATCAGGAAAACAAAATTCCCAGTTTTGGAAACGAGCTTACTGCATTTTTTGTAGCAATCAAAGACAAGTTATCTCCCAAAGTAATAATAACAGCAAGGGGCCTTGATTCATACACATCATGTTGCTTCCACATGTATGGTTGTCCTAATAATGCATCACAAACTTCAAGGGGAACAATGTCACACAATACCTCATCCGTGAAGGGCTTTATATTGTATGGAAGGCGACATTGCTGGCTCACACGAAGATCCCGTCTTTGGTGAAGCCACCCAATGGTGTACGGTTGTGGATGTGTTATGGTCGGTAAGCCCAGCCACTTCATGAACTCTATCGAAATGAGGTTCTTTTGGCTCCACCTATCGACAATGAACCATAGTGGGGAGCCCTTTACCCACATCTGGGAGTGGAAGAGATGCTCCTCCTCTTCTGGATCTTCGGGTTCCTCCTTCTGGATCTTCGTGGTGGCAAATGTGGCATTGGGCTTTTCATCGATAATCTGCTTCCCTTTTTCATTCCCTTTGTCAGGTTCTGACTCAGAGTCAGAACATGCATCTGATTCTAAAACCTTTAGCTCGGCCACCAGTGACTGCTTGGCCCGACACTCACTTCTGTTGTGAGTGGAGCTCTTATGCAACTCACACCACTTTCCTGTGTTATTTTTCGGCTTCACAACACTGTTCTTTGCTTGTAGCTTTGGCGGGTTGTCTTGGGTTGCCCTGCCTTGGATTTGTCCTTTGTTTTGTAGTTTTGGGGAACCTTTCCCTTGCTTTGAATTCGCAGATCCAAAGTCTCGCTTCTTCTGTTTAAACTTTTTCTCAACCTTGACAGCATGTCGGTATGTCGTGCCAAGCGAGTGGATGTTTAGGAATTTTATTTCTTCCCAGATGTACTTGTGTAGGTAGCCACGGTACTTGAGTACCAAATGCTGCTCCGAATCCTTGATACCCAACTTTGTGCAAAGGGTATGGAAAATATTGGTAAAATTCAGCACGTCTTGGTCCCTTCCCTATCACAGCGAGGTCCACTTTACATATTGATCCTCATAGCTTTTGACAGGGTAGTACTACTCCTTGATGGCATCCTGGAATGAATCCCAAGTGGGTGTAACTGAAAATGGTGAGCTTGTACTTTCATCCTTCTGCTAGTAGTATCTTTCCCACTAGTCCTTGACGTGGGGGGCTGCTTTGAGAAGAGAAAAAATAATCTTTTCCCGACTAGAAAAATCATGAACAGAAAAATAACCCTTTAGCAGATTTAACAATTTATTGACAACATCTATGTCTATCTGACCCTCGAATATGGGGATTTCAAAATTAACTTGTACCTTAAATGGTGTGCCATTTCCAGAGTAGCTATTGGAAGTAGATGCGTCGCCCCTGGGTAGCCACTGAATGATCTGGGCAAAGCTGTCCTTCATCGCGTTCCTTTGTCGCCGAGGGCTTCTTCGAGCAAGATTTTGATAGGATCTCCTGCCCCCTCATCTTTCTTTTCATCCACCATGGGAGTTCATCGGGATTTGCGAGGTTGTTCTTGCAAAGGTTCGACCAGTTCAAGCCCTAACTCCTTATATCCCGACCTCGTTGGGGACATGCAAAGAAAAACAAAGAAAAAAAGCAGACCGCTTTGATACCACTGATTCAGATTTAAATAGGAACACAAAAAATTATAGATAACCATAAACACAAAGATGTAGTGGAAATAACACTTCATTTCATTAATGCAAAATACTGAAATATGCTTACAAACAACAATGGAAATAAACTAGCTAGGGCGATGGTAGCTTATTTCTAAGAAGAGATGTGGTGGCTACATGCCTCTGAACTATGTTACAATGAGGCTCACAGGCCTATTTATTGTTGAGAAACAATGGAGAACCCTAAACATCCAAAAACCTAACCCTAGAAGATGAAACGCCAAACTGTGGGCCCTGTTTGGGTAAATTGGTACATCAACTTTGCGGGGTCGTAACTTTGGCATATGATCTTCGTTTGATGCACACAATATCTTGTTAGAAAGATCTATCCAAGAACTATAACTATGAGAAGAGAAACATCGGTCCATGGAACCATGTTGCTCCTATTTTTCCCAAAAAATGTCGTTTAGGGCCTCAAAACGGCTCCGGAAGTTCAGGTTCCAAAAAACTGCTAAAAATAGTAAACTGTGCTACAATTAAGGAAACTGAAAAGCTGAAAGAAAAAATGGTGGGGTTCCAAGTGGACTTGGCAAGTGGCCACCAATATCCACCTGGATCAAATGCCTTCTAGAAATAATGGTTGTAATGTGTCTTCTCTGGTATACTCCGATCCCTAATCTCTAAAAGTCTGGTTGGAATGAAAGAGCGGGGATTGTTGAGACTGATTTTGTAAGTTATGCCTTCCTAAAAATCTAACGAAGTCATTTTTGAATGAAAAAAGGTGGGTGATATTTCATTAAGAGAGGTTCCAAATGCTATGGTACTCGACAAAATACTTGATAGCCTCTTTAACTATTTAAATAGATTTTCAATAGTAAAACTTCATATTCTTGTGATCTTATCATTAATAAATATCAACTATTTATTGGTCTTATTTAACAAATATAATTTTTTTAGTCAAGTAATTAACTGCTATTATCTAACGAATTTATTAAAAAGAGATGAGTCCACACATTAATTGACCAACTCTTAGGTACATAAAAGTAGGGAAGTTAGGGTAAGACTTCAACATCCTCTTCTTTTTCAAAAGTAGCTTTTCCCTTTGTAGACAAAGAAACTGCTATAGTTGTTATTGATTCCCATGTTGCATATTTTTGATGTATATATTTCCACTAGGTTAGTACTTTGTGGATCGTGCCTTGACATAAGCAATACTCTTTGGTATAAAATACTATTTTTGGTGGGATCCAAATGCTACCTTTTTCCTCAAGCTTTGATTTGTTGGTTTGCAACTCATGGCTCAATCCTACCATTTTTCTCAAAGAAGACTTGCAACATTACATGAATATTAGAGCGGGTTTGGAATAGCCATAAAGTAGGCCATTTATCCAACACACTGGATGATCTTATAAAGGTCCATAAAATTTGATACTGGTATTTAGTGGACTTTAG
Organism: Pinus taeda; assembly: GCA_000404065.3. Taxonomy (NCBI): domain Eukaryota; kingdom Viridiplantae; phylum Streptophyta; class Pinopsida; order Pinales; family Pinaceae; genus Pinus; species Pinus taeda. Next base: position 12,385 of record APFE030137660.1, read on the forward strand.
TTTCAATAAATGTTTGTTTATAAGGTTGAAAATGAAGAAAAAATGATCCCATTTTTCAAAAGGAAAATTTCAATGATGTTGATCAACATGTTGTTTTATACCTATTATACTTTGTGGGAAGAATGAATTATCTAGCATGAAGCGTGTTATCCAATGCATGAGCCTTGGAGGCATTTAATAGATATCGAGTTATTGCTTTATAAGGGATCACCATTGTGTTCATTAGTGTGTTCTTTTAGAAGCGAAACTCAAAATAAGCTTTTAAACACTTGTTGAACACTTTTGTTTGACTATATGTTTTGGGATGACACATAATGCTCATGGGTAGTGGGATAACTTGAAGTTGAGAAATCCATTACCAAAATTTGCTAACGAATATAGGTTATGTATCTAAGACAAAGGAAGTAGGCATGCCACATGTATTAAAAATATGATCCAAGAAGACTTGGGCCACTAAGAATGATCTAGATAGTACAAGAAATGAAATGAAATGTAGGAAAGGAAATTTAACACATACAAAGATATAACAAAAATCACACCCACTTCTATTAATAATGAAATAAAATAATATTGTAGAACATAAACTAGTTAGAATGGTGATAGCTATCTCTTAAGAGAGAGAGATGACGACTACATGCATTCACAAAAGCTCTTACAAGTGACCAAAAGAAAGGTTTTTTAACATGACAAAAGAACCCTAGAGGTCCAAAACCCATAATCCTAGAGGATGAAATACCAAAATATTTGCAGGTCCCAAGGTAGTTTATTAGTAGATTGACTTCTCTTGGGTGTAATGCTTGCATACAATATTTGTTTGGAGTGCACAATAAATTGTTGGAAATAAATATCTGAGGAAAACAACTTTTGATTGGGGATAGGACATGCCATGACAACCCTTGACCCCTTGAATAACCAAAAAGAATTGTTTAGTGCCTCAAAAGGATTCCAAAAGTTTCGGACTAAAAAAAACCATAGAAAAGCTACTAAGAAGATAGATAAACATTGAGTAAATGGAATATGTGGGTGGCCACCGATATCTGCCTGGAACAATCCTTTCCCATTATGAAGAAATGGTCACCATTGTGTTATTTGCCTCATCAAATAGGGGAATTTTTGTTGAATTTGGCTCTTGATGAGCCACTTACCTTAATGAAGAAGTTGTCATACTTTGATAATCTAATAGAGTTGTATGTGTTGCTAGCAAGTATCCTTTGTCTTGGTGTCCATGATATGATCCACTACACCCTATTCAATGTAGTGAGGATTGAGTTTTTTGGGGGCTGATTGCTTGGATAATTCTAAGGTGTCCAATAGAGGTGGAAAATATAGTTGAAGTCATGCCACATTAAATATTGGGTGTAAGCCAAAGAAAGGGAGAATACTCAATGCAAAAAGATTTTCAACTATATATTTTATGACTATGTAACGTCCATATCTGAGTGTTCTAAGCATCCTATGGGGCTAGTGAGGTGCTCTTTCTATAAATCAAACCACACCTTATCACCAACATGAAACTTGTGTGGAACCTTGTGCTAGTCATGTCGCTACTTGTACTTAGAAATGGATTTATATAAGATATCATGAAATTGTTGTTGGAGGTGGTGGGTCCATTCAATAAATTTGACTGTTTTATCTACCTTGACTTAAGCATGGGAGGACTTTACTGATGAATATATGACATGCCTAACTACATTAATTGGGTCAATGGTTAGAACCCCAAACACATTGTTAGGTCCCTATAATATTAGTGTAGCCCCCATATTTTTATTTTTGTGCAGCACACTACCTACATATTGTTATTATTGTGCCCCATAGAAACCCACTATTATTATTATAGAGCCCTTACATTATTATTTTTATGTAGATCATAATCATATTTTGATCCTTTAGACTCCTATATATACCAAGGAGGTCTTGTCATTTGAATCATCCAAGAATTGTTCATTTATGTGATATAAAAGGAGGCTTCCCCCTCGAAGTGGTTCATTTTGAATTCGTTGATATATCTTTTCTTTTGTTTTTGTGATCTAGTTAAATAACATTTGGTATCAGAGCGTTGGATCTTAGGGTTTCGCTACTTCAAATATGCCATCTTGGAATTTTTGCTATAATATTTTTCCTATGAGGCTGCAGAAGCTAAAATTTCTACGACATGGAGCCAGAATATTGGTGAACATCATGTAAAAATTTCAAAACTTGGTTCGCTATACTATCAAAGATATGATCAAAGAAAGTAATGGTTGTTTTATGCTCTGGAATTTTGTCGCAAACAAGCATCCAAGAAAAATCGTCATAAATTTTGTTTCAGGCATCCAAATTGAATTTCGTAAAAAGTGGATGAAATTAAACAACCTTTTGTTTTAGGGGTACCATTTTCAGGACCAAAGGTTAAAAAAATGACATGTGGCATTCCGTACAATTTCGCTCTACTGAACTAATCCATAACTAGGTCATCTTGGGAGATTTTTCCTAACTTTACCTTAAAGAATCCAATATTAGTCTAATTGATGGTGTTGGAAATAAGACATAAAGGGATACCATAAGACAAAATTTCAGACCTTGGGAGTCCAAAATCATAGAGATACAACAATTTCAAGGTCATCCTTATTAGCAAGCTGAAAATTAAGCTCTAAAAGGTGTGTAATTTTAAATTTGCATGACTTTGGTTTAAAAAGTTGGTTTAAAGTGATTCAAAGGGCATAGTGAAGGATATATTTAATTATTTGGTTCCAAAATGCCTCCTAAACAAAAAAATTATACACCCATTAATCCATTAGAAATCTTCACTATGACGCATAAAGAGGAAGAAATGCAACATGATATATCAATTTTAAGCAACCAAGTGAAAAACGTTTCACTCTCACAAAGAGCTACCAAAAATGAACTAAAAGGGGACATGGATGGTTTAAAAGGGTACATGGATGGTTTAAAAGGGGATAATGAAGGTTTAAAAGCAGATATGGAAGGTTTGAATAAATGTTTGACAAATTTGCTACAAGAAAGACTTCCTTATGGTGACAAAGTATCCCATGAGACTCATGATGAAAACAAAAAGAATGTGAATCAAGATCTTAGAGACACAAACTTTGGGTTGAAGAAAAACCACATTCCAAAGATTGATATGATGAAGTTTGATGGAAAGGATCCAATAATATGGATAATATAGATGGAGCAACGTTTTGATCTACATGATGTGCAACACATACAAAAGGTACACATTTCATCTTTATATTTAGAACCTAATCAGTTTGTGTGGTATCAATGGCTTTCTTTCTTGTAAACCATTTGTCACTTGGACAATATTTACTGATGAATTGATAGCACATTATGACAATACAAATTGAAATACATTCTTTAGCCAATTGATAAATATCAAACAAAATGGTTTAGATGGGGAGCGCATTTAGAAGACTTCCAAATATTGGATATCAAGGTAAATGATATTCCATAAGAGCATATGATTGATTTCTTCATAAGAACTTTAAACGATAACATCCAACATGAGGTTTGCCTTTGGAAACCTAACTCATTGGAGAATGCATTTAGGGTGGAAAGGAAAGTCAAAATTAAATTTATGGCAACAAGGAAGTCTACCACTCATAACTATAGAGATGTAAGTGTTGTTTCTCCTATCCTCCCACGACCTACAAGGTTGAAACCTCAAAAAATGGAAAAAAAGTAAGAGCAAAAGGGATTTGTTACAATTGTGATAAAAAATACACGAAAGGTCATAAGTGTGCTGAGAAATTATTTTACATAGATTGTAAAGAGGAGGAAGAAAAGGAACAAGAAATGTCAAAATAAGAAGATATACACCAAGAGCCAACCCCAGGGGGTTGAAAAAGAAGAAATGAATTTGACCATATTTTGTAATGCATTGGCAAGAATTACTACTCCTCAAACTTTAAATATAGAAGGATATGTCAAGAAGAAAAAGGTAATAGTTCTTATTGATTCAAGAACTACCCATAAATTTATTCATTTTCAGATAGCCAAGGAGTTTAATTTCTTTCTATATCCAACACCAGAGTGTCATGTGATGGCTGCAAATGGAGGAACTATAAATTTCTTACGAAAGTGCCATAATATCAATATAACCATGGGGTAATATGTATTGAATAGCTCAATGCTTGCAATTCCAATGGGTGGATGTTGTATTAGCAGTCCGATGGTTACAATATTTTGGGACAATACATTTTAATTTTCAAGAACTTTTCTTGAAATTTTTTTGGGAAGGAAAGGAAATTAAATTAATGGGTATCATAGGGAAACGTGGAAAGATAATGAGCTCTAATGGCCTGAAAATTATTTTTAAGAAGGAACAACGATGGGTAATTGCACAATTATGCTCGTTAGATGTTCAAACATTTAAGTCTTCCATTTCTCCATATCTCCAAAAAGTCCTTGACAATCATTCCAAGGTATTTTATAATCTCAAATGTCTTCCACCTATTGACAACCACAAACATGTTATTTACCTTCTTCCCAAAAGTGTTCCTCCAAACATTAGACCTTACAGATATCCCTATGCCCAGAAGAGTGAAATTGTACTTATGGTTGAGGAAATGCTAGATACATGTATAATTCATCCTAAAAAAATTTCTTTCTCTTATCCAGTAGTATTGGTGCATAAGAAGGATGAAACATGGTGCATGTGTCCAGATTATAGAGAGATCAATAATCTTACTATTAAATAGAAATTTCCCATTCATGTCATTGATGAATTTTTTGATGAACTTCATGGAGACATTTACTTCACCAAGCGAGATATTCGCCCAGGATATCATCAAATTAGAATGAAGACAAAATGCATTATGAAAACAATATTTAGAACTCATGAATGTCATTATGAATTTTTGGTCATGCCTTTTGGTCTTACTAATGCACCTTCCATATTTTATGGTTTGATGAATTCTATTTTCAAACCCTTCCTTAAAAAATTTGTGTTAATTTTTTTTTATGATAAACTAATCCACAACAAGTCTTGGAAACATCATCTTAAAAATGTCGACAAGGTGCTCAAACTATTGGAGGAGAAACAATTGTACGCAAAACCATCCAAATGTTTCTTTGGGGTACAAGAAGTGGAATATTTTGGGTCATATTGTATCTCATGAGGGTGATAAGGTAGACCCTAACAAAATTAAATCCATAAAGGAATGGAAAATCCCCACATCCATAAGGCATCTTGAAGGATTTCTCAGGTTGAGAGGGTATTATCACAAGTTTCTTAAGAATTATGGGAAAACAACAAAACCACTAACTATACATTACTGAAGAAAGATGCATTTTTTTGGACTCTAGTATCAACTAATGCCTTTGAACATCTTAAAGAGGTAATATGTCAAGCATCGGTCTTAGCTATATCATACTTCACAAAAACCTTTATTGTGGAATGTGATGCCTCGAGAGATGGAATTGGTGTTGTTTTAATACAAGAAGGAAGACCCATTTCTTTTGAAAGTCATCTAATCAAGGGAAAGTATTTACACAAACCTATTTATGAGAAAGAAATGTTGGCAATACTACATGCTGTGAAGTAATGACGTCCTTATCTAATGGAAAGATAGTTCAAGGTAAAAATAGACCATGATAGTCTTAAACACTTCTTGGAACAAAGATTATCTTTAGAGGAGCAACAAAAATGGATCACAAATATGTTGGGTTATTACTTTGAATTCATTAGATGCACTTTTAAGAAGAAATGAGGATGTGGAAGCATTTCTCTATGCCATATATATTATCCAAACTGATTGGATAACTAAAGCAAGGGCTAAATGGAAGAATGACAAATAGGTCTGGGCATTCATTCAAAAGTTGCAGCAAGATCCTAGTGCATCTGATACATTTAACTAGAAAAATCATTCATTATGGTATAATTATCACTTATATATATGTGAGAATCCCAAGTCAAACAAAAGGTTCTTTTTTTATTACACACCTCTCCTATAGGAGGATTGTTAGGATTTTTAAAAACTTACCACATGGTCAAGAAGGATTTTTTTTTGGGATGGCCTTAAATATAATATTCAGAAGTTTGTGGCAGAATGTTTGGTTTTCCAACAAAATAAAGTTGAAAACATTACGACCCTAGGTCTTTTACAACCATTAACATTCCAAGTCAATGTTGGGAGGAAGTCTCAAAGTAATTTATCACAGGTTTACCCAAGTTTGAAGGAAAGAGTATCATCATGGTCGTAGTTGATAAAATTACTAATCTCGCAGTAGCACCACTGGTGAGCCTCCTCATTGGGTAATTATATAGGCCTTAATTCACCTCGTAGCTTAGTGAAACCAAATTTTCTCACAACTTATTACATGTTTTGATTATATTTTGTTTATTGAGATGAGTTAGAGTGAGATATTATGCCTAGTGGACTAATATGCATTGAATGCAGGTTTGGAAGAGAAAATCAAGGAATTTTCACAAAGACTAAGGTTTGAAACTCGAATGGGACAAGGGAGAGAGATTGTAGGAGGTGAATCCTCCTCATTTACTCCTTCCCCATTCAAATATTCCTCAATTAATCCCACCAGCTCGGAGTACAAGTAGCCAAGTCATGAAGATTAGAAGGCAGTCAAGCAAGTGATAGACAAAGAGTTAGTTCATCTTGAGTTTGGGAGCTGAGCCTCCCTAAATTTAAGGAAACCCTTGAGGACTTCAATTGTATAAGTAGAAAGGCCTAGAGCCTCATTAGGATTCAAATTTTTGTTGTAAAACTCTAGCTATTTTCGAGCTCTAGACTTTTGGAAGACTTTTTGATGTAATTTTATGTTTTGGCAATAATAATGAGTTTGTTCTTGATTCAATACTAAGTTAAATCAGAGGGCTGAAGCTCTTGGGTTAGGGCCCAACCCTAGCAGCAAAGGCTCCTCTTCCTGTATCTTTATGCTTAGCTTAGTTTCATAGATTCATGGTTAAACTATTTTTAGAAGCATTTTGTTGCAAGTAGTGTAGATTTCATTAATTGTTTATTAGTTTGCTTCCATTTGTGCCTTACTTTAGTGGTAGGTTAGAATGGATAAAAGAAGATCCATAAGGCTGTCAGTAGGTGTGTTGTCCTCATTTCTTCATTCTGAGATCATGATTTGAGGAAAATACCCTTATGCAGCCCAAAAAGACAGATTTCCATTTCTTTCAGGATATTTAGAATTTTTTGTACTTAAACTAGCATTTGATCAGTTTTCCAAAGTAGGATTTCATTGCCATATCTTCTATCTTCATTCTTGCATTAGATATCATCCATGATTCCATGTTATTCAATAGTTTCTTCATGCATAAGGTAGACAGTTACTTCATTAAAGTATGTTTTTCTAGTTCATGAGAATTCTTCTTGTTTACATGACTTTTTGGAAATTACATATGTTTGATGAAGAGCAAGCACTTTATAAGTAGATATAGATCTCATAGCCAAAAACCACCTTCCAATTTCATTCACCCATAGGCATTCCTCGTTTTCATCAAAACCTTCACCAATTTCATTATTTTAGGTAGAAATTCCCTCAAGCATTTTGAGCAAATTCAACCATCTCCTAAACTTGGTTTTGGGTTTTGAATGATCCTAGGCATTTTCTCACTCCATTCAACCCATCAAGCACCTTCCCTATGCCTTCCATCACCTCCAACACCCATCGCTTTTCTCACGGTTGCATCCTATAGAAATACAGGGAATCTTGTAGGTTTTCTTGTAGTGGTCTGTTTTGAGGCCAAATTGAGGGAAAACCTCTAGCAAGACTCCCAAGGTCATCCAAGGGTCCCCTAAACCTTCCAACCATCTCCTGAACCTTCCATCCATCCATCAACGTCCCTAAACCACCTGCCACATCACCAAAAGAGATTAGTTTACACACTTGATTTTTCATGAAAAGCATAAAAAAGACAAAACAAATTTCTTACAGTCCTTTACATGCATAACAGTTGTGTTTGATGTTTTTAACTTCCATGCTGAGGATAGTATAATTTTGTTCATGTTAATTTAGTATCATTGCAAAGCATAACTCTTAGTAGTTAATTAGGAAATGGTGTGCCCTAGCATTGAATTTCAGTCTCTTTCATTATTGCAGTAGATCAACTTTCTCTTAGAGTAGATTTATATTTCTTTCATCAAGGAAGCAAGCTTCTTTTGAGTCCATAGAAGTCTAGCTTGCAAACCCTAGTGGTCTCCCATGAGTTGAAAAATGACAAAAGGCAGAACCATCACTTTTACTTGTGTATAAAGCACTGTCACCTCCAAGTTTGTATGAACCTGTTGTGGTAAAAACACAACCCCCACATTATTGGTTTGCTCAACTCAAATAATGGGGACCCTTTCTATTAAAATTTGGCCAAATACCTTTTTGGATTTTTATTTTAGTTGATTGCCCTACGCTTTTGTTAATTTTTAGTTTTCTTTGGATTCTTGTTCAGATTGCTTTGTTAGAATCGATTTTCTATAAGCTTCACATTGACGCTTGTTTCGCCTCATTTGGTCAACTGGTTTGAAAATGGCACTCCTTTGAAAGTCTGATTATTTATGTAGCCTGGGTTAAAAATGTACAATATCGCATTTTGTAAATAAATTAGTTCAATAATGCATTCAGTTTAAATATTAACTCGTAGAGAGTTTTACTAACATTTTTCATTTTTCGGCCAAATCATTAAGTATCGAGATTTAAGAAATTTACTCCAATTTCTAAATCAATTATTAATCTCGAAAACCCAAAA